>JAVTVY010001586.1:0-33855 GCA_036873755.1 Hanleya hanleyi | reverse complement strand
ATAGTGTTGGACACTCTGGTTCTCGTCAGATCACCAAAGTTAAACAACGTTAAGCTCGGTCAATACTTTGATGGGTGACCGGGTGCTGTACTGGCTGGGCTGATCAGTGTCCAGGGTAATAGGAACTGTGAGCACTCTCGTGTTCTGACACATGTAGGCACCGTCGTGATATGACTGAAACAAGGTTGAACAAGGTCACTCCAAATATTCAGGTCAAAAAACAAAATGTTTTGATTACCTTAATTCCTGTTTATCATTCCAGTTGCTATGGAGCAAATGTTGGCAGAAAATGAGAATTTCAACAAATTATGGCAGTCATATGAAGCTACGAGGCAGGGCTACACTCAGCGAGCCATGAAAACGTGAGTTACTCCCCTTCATCCTTGTTCAAGTGAAGCAAGACCCTTTTATAAGAAGACAGGCTTGAGAAAATAAATTAGAATATATATATTATGCTCTGAAATGATTTAGTTCCAAAATGGTCCCTCTTTTAAACAAATTTAAAAATGAAACCATAATGAATTGTGACAAAAATATTTTCAACTGCAGTGATTCCATGTAGGATTGAATTCATTCCCAATATAACCTGGTTCCCGGAGAGTCACACTGCTTCTCCTCTTTTCGGACTTATTTTAAATTAAAATAGCTCTTCCTAAATTATGATGACTATATCGATAGTCAGGTATATATTCATTAGAATACTGATTTCTGTAGTAGAGAAATTATTTTCATACATAGTTAATTATTTCAATAATTTTTGTTGTTCAGGGAATCGGAGACGAATGACCAGATCACCAGCGTGCTCCAATTGAAGAGATCTGAACAACTGGCCTTGTACGATGTTCTCGTTAAACAGGTTTGTCTTCCTTGGATTTCGAGTCCGATAGCTAGTTAATATTCCTCGTATGTGGATCCAGTTGGATGAGGTTCTGCGAAGGAGCAGGGGGTTGAACAGTTGGGATGATCAAAATTATCAAAACAAGAACATCTAAAATATGGTACAAAACATGTTGTAGTAATATATATTGAAATTCAGTTTCTCCTAAATTTTGTTGGTGGCCATATATTTAATAGGCAGGCTACCTAATATGAGCCCAAGACTTGGGCATAATAAAATTTTAATGAATAATTTGATGTGGATTACATATTCTTCTGAGGAAAACTATTATATTATCATGTATATATGTACATGTACAGCTTGGTTTAGTTTTATGCGGTCAGAGCTTTAGTTCCCAAATTAGAGAAGCTGTCAAATATAAGCAGAAAAAAAAGAAGAATTTTTTTTTAAATTTTTTATCATTGTTGAGATATGTTAAGAGAGATTTCTCACCAAAGTGTCATATTTGAATCAAGGTCAACCCAATTTGCCCAGTGGTACGAGTAAAATTAAAGCCCAGGTCGTCCTTCTGACAATCACAAAAAATATGCTTCCATAAAAAAAACCTCAGTATCATGGATTTTTATCGGCAAGTATGCAGTCGAGATAGCGATTTTGTTCAGCAAATTTTCTCGCATGTTCTGTTCAAGTCATCTTTACTTCCTGTCCGGAATTTAGCGATCCTCAGTCTGGGTGTTTGTAACAACAACAACAGTAGGTCTACCTGTCATTATGGAACCAGAAGCAAAGAAACAAGCTGAGTGACAGTAGCCCTCACTTTAGGAAATATCAGTCACATTGGACCATGTGTATATGGGGGGCCCACTGTGACCGAGTGGTCTCAGGCACTTCGTTGGTAATTGCTAGCCTAACAACACCGCTGAGCCAGCATGGGTTCGAACCCTGATGGTGCATTTGTAAAAGTTTTCCAATTACATGCTGATACGGTGGTTTTCTCTAGGGTACTTCGGGTCTCCCCACCATTCAAACTGACTAACCATATGAGCAAAATAAGCTTGAGTGTGACATTAAAGCAATCCCCTCCCCCAGACAACTCCCCACCACCACCACGAAAATGTGTTATGGACGACCACAATCTCACTGGGATGATGAGTTCATCCAATGACCTGCATATCTGGGACATTTTGACCCCTGTCACCTGAATTGAGATATTTTCAATATTATCTCTAATTTTGGTTCAAACCCTCCCCTGAGAAAAGAAAAAAAAATGAGTTTGCCAAATTAGGGAGAAATAAGGCCCTGGCAATAAATGTATGCTAACCAATATATAGGGTCATCATCATCAAATATACTTTAAATTTAACTTCAGGAGAAACTGCAGAAAGAAGCATTTGAGGTTCTACAACTACAAAAGGATGCCAAACATTTCCGACTGACGGGTGAGATAGGCCTGATACAGGAGGAATTGGCACAGCTCTCTAAAGTTGAGATGGAGAGACGAGACGAACGCCAGCAGAGCGGAAAGGTACACATTCTCAATAGTGAGCTTGTTATGTTACATGAACAAGATCAGTATCGTTGTCTATTGATTTGGGGTCTGTCTGTTCATCTGTTCCTTCATCAGCCTGTCTGAATTTTAGTTTCCGGGCCATAAAATGAGAAAGACTTGACAGCCAATCCAGGTTCACATAGCCTGCTCGACCTTGTTTCACGGGCAATCTTTATCAAAACGCGATCGCGAAATATAAACTCTCAACAATTAATAAATTTGAAAATAGATGCGGCATTCCCCTGTCCCCTGAGTATGATACCTGTTATCAATCTGTTATCAATGAAGTACTCCGATACAAATGTGTTATGAATTAAGTATTCCGGTACCAATCTGTTATCAGTTAAGTACCCTGGTACAAATATGTCATCAATCGAGTGGGCACCAGTGTGTTATCAATTAAATATACCCCGTTACCAATCTGTTATCAATTAAGTATCCCAGTACATGTGTACTAATGTGTTATCAATTAAATATCCCTGTACCAATCTGTTATCAATTAAGTACCCCGGTATCAATCTGTTATCAATATAAGTATCCTGGTACCAATCTATTGTCAATTAAGCGCCCTGGTACCAATCTTTTATCAATCGAGTACCCCGGTACCAATCTCTTATCAATTAAGTACCCTGTGTACCCTTTTATTTGACTTCCTCCACCAACCTAACTGACTGTCACGATATGGGTGAAACAATCTTGAGTGTGACATTAACAGGTTAGGGAAAACCTCACTCTAAAAATGGAGGTAAAAAAGGTCGTTTTTGACCTTTAAATATTGTTACATGCCGGAACAGTGGTTTTCCAATGAAAGTGTGCATAGTCTAATTGTTAACAGAGAACAAAACATGTCATCTATTCTTATGCAAATTAGATAGACGACAATTTGTTTTTTTCAATATCATCCGATGTGGATAAATATATCCATGGTCGCCTATGGCGGATGTTTCTATCTTCGATATATCATTGAATTTATTGGACAAAAATGACCTTTTTTACCTCCATTTTTAGAGAGAGGTTTTCCCTAACCTGATTGGTTGAGGATATTTCCCATGCACCCCAATCAAGTAGCCTTGGCCATGAAATCACGTGACTTTAGGTCATGAAATCACGTGACTTCATGAAATCACGTGACTGAATGCTGTTAAGCGTGATTACGTCTAATTAGGATGAAATTTGCGCTAATTAGCATTAAATCAGTATTACTGGTTACGGGTTAGGTTTAGGGTTTTGGTGTTAGGGTTAGGTTTGTGTTAGGTATATAAAAAAAGATCCAACAGTTGCTTTCAGCTGCTTCCGTGGCTCAGGGGTAAGATGCCTGACTATGGGAGCAAAGAATGGCGGGTTCGATCCCCCGTTGGTGCCAGTTTCGTTATTTTCGGACAGGTTTTTTCTACCTCGTAACTTGTTGGACGGGTAAATACAGTGCCCCAACAACATGTGAAAATTGATGGAAACATTCTAAGTCCAACAAATAACAGGCCACTTGATTGGGGTGCATGGGAACTATCCTCGACCAACCTGATTAAGCCACATCTCCCTTCCCCTTTTATTTGAACATAAACACATTGGTATTTACATTTAAGAAGACGCAGAAATCTGTTTCCGTGCTCTCCTCCCAGAACGTTCCTCCTGAAGCAGTTCTGATATGATGAACTTCAATTTCAGAATGCCTTATCTGAGAAACGGAAAGCCTTGACAAAGATGATGATCCAACTTCTCAACGAACGAGAGAGGAGGGAGGGAGAGCTGAAGAAAAGGATGGTAAGAAATGGAATAAGAGAGATGAATGGGATTGCTTTCCATGCCGGGTACTGAACGTTATGCTTTCAAGGCGAATCATTATTTTTGATGACGGGGTGGGGGAAATTTTGAAATGAAAAGACTTATCCATCCGACTTGACATTGTCAAGAAAACTGACCATCCAATATGTTTGGTTTTTTTGTGGCAGCTGGGACCAGTAAATTTGACCATTTGAGATCTTATTACATTAATTCTAAGGATAGGTCATTGAAAAGGTATAAAGAGGGTCGTTTAATGTTCTGGAACATAATTGAGCTGAGCTGTACAAAATTGCACACATATCTGACCGTAAAATCTGAGTGCAGTTATAAACTATGTTCATATCTGAAGTTCTATGTTTGCTTTAATATTGATGGAGATAAAAAATAAGAAAGAAAGAACAATAAAATAACAGGTTATAATTTATTCCACAATCTGTGCTATTTTTAGCAAACATTTTCAGAACAGCATATTACACCAGGGGAGATAATCCAACCCAATAATTTAGGGAAACTGGAAATTATGAACTGTGTGCAGAGATTGTTGGTATATGAACTTCTATGATCAAGCTGACAAAAAGCAGGAAACTGAACCGCAAGTGTAATCCATTTGAGTGATGTTGTATGCTCAAATATGAATTTGGAAAATTAAATCTGCTTGCCCATTTGGATATATCTCGATGTAAGATCTAACCGGCTTGCAGCAAAGGTCACGTTGAATGACCTCGGCTGATCATAGTGCATCTTCAATCAAGCACTGGAGCTAGTCAAATGAGGTCAGCGGCGAAAACTGAGAGAGGGAGATAACGAAAGGAGGGAGCATATAAGATTTAATTTGAATTTGATTGGCTGTCCCTGTTGTAGGTGAGATCAATTGGTCAGAAGTTTTCAATTTTAACTAAATACCAGCATCTGCTTCGGCATTCATTATTTAACCATCATCCATCAAAGAATCTCCGTGTCCAAATGCCAAAGACCTATTTCATATAACAGCATTGCATCAAATTTAAAAAAAAAACAAAAAACAAGCATAGTTTTCTGCAAGAGAGAAGCAGTCAACAGTTTTCAATTGATGTTTCCATTCCTTTGTTACAGAGTGAGATGGAACAGAGACGAGAGGATGGTCAGATGGACTACTGGCTAGTACAGTATCAGAGATTAATGGACAGGAAGCCACAAGTCCTCATTGATCAGGTGAGATGAATAGATCCACAGTCTCTGGTTGGTTAAAAAAACTGTTGACAGTGAAATCTCCCATTTCATTGGCTAAAATTGATTGAAGGTAGCAGGTGTGGAATTCAGAACTGAAATTTTGGATGAACATTAAATTGAAGCAGTCTTTTGGGCTGAGAGAATGATATCTGAATAAATAATTTCTCTCTTTAAACAATAGCTGTGACATCACACTATTCGGCAACTGTTATTTTTCGAGAATGTACAGCCACTGTTCTAAAGATTAAAAAATTCTAAATTTTTCTCATATTTTTTTTTAAATAATTTTGAACATTTTTTTAATATATATTTCCCCCCACCAATTGCTCTGACTGCAATGTTGGTGTAGTACTGCCACTCAATGAATCACAACCCCAAAAGGGCTCCATCCCCAGGCGGAGTCCCATGTATAAATACAAAAGCCATACATCAAAATGAAAAAAACTTGTATCATAATTGAAAACATCATATTAAAATAGCGAGATGTTTGTTTTGATAAAAGGGACATACCAGTTTGCAACAAGTAAACACTTCTTACTCGCTGACCAGCGATTTGTGAGTGCTGGATTTCCTAACAAAATTCATGTATCCTTACTTGAAGTATCAGTATATCACTGATCTGGAGAAGAGGCATCATACTTCGTTGTAAGTATTGAATTTTGTTAGGAAATCAGACCTACCAGACCTACCAGCTGCGAAAGTGTAAAATGCAACATTCTATTGGTTAAGTTTGAGAAATCACTCACACCTGTGGATTCTTGATACTGCAGATTCTTGAAAAAGAGCTTAACTCGTGCTTTTTCCACTACATTAATTTTATAACGCTCATTGTATGTTTTGTTGTTTTTTCCAGAATTTAAGCCTCTGATGATTGGGATTCATTGGTTGGTTCTCAGTAGATGTGTTGTATTTGATTGGTCAAGAAATTTAGATATATTAGCTTCGAAGGTCGACGTTCTAGGGAGGAAGGATTATCGAGATGTTAGTTAATAAATTAAGAGGTTGAATCAGTAGAGTTTGTGTCCCAAATCTTCACCTGTTATCACTAAATGCCAATAATCCTCCATTTGGAGATCTCCTGCAAACAAAATTATCTCCCTTGATCGCTGCGTCGATCGTCCGCCAGGTGGCGTGCACTCCGCGCATGTCCATCACTCTTTTTCCTTGCAGTCTTGGTGACAAGACCTGTTTTGGAAGAGCTCCTGTAAACAGTAACTTTTGGTGTTATAGACGCACTCTAGGGTTATCTTTTTTCTCTCCCGTAGTTCATTATGAACCTACGTAGTCGCCCAGCTATAAAGATTTATAGGAACGAATAATGTCGTCAGTTTTAACCAGTTTAAGACTTGCATTTTTCTTTGTTTTCAAGGTGTGTTTACAGTCACCTAGGGCGACGCTGTCAACACTGGAGAGCGGCCATTGACCTGGCAAGATGTCCAGCTGAGAAGCAAGCTACTCAGGCCCTCTTCAACGACTTGGCTGTAAACGAAGTTCCTACCAGCAACTTATCGTTGGAAACGATACTGTACCAGTGGAATCTTCACAACAGTCCCGTGAAAACAGCACAGATCACGGACACAGGATCACAGCTCCACGGCGAAGAATAAGTACCCTGGAGCTACATTTTAAGACGGTGAACAAGTTACAGACCCAAGACGGCCTAGTTCAAGTTCACCGGAGAAGATGAGATACGGACTCTATACCGGAGCCGTTACAACTACGGATCTGGGCAGACCTTGGATTACAGTTCCCGTTCATCCAAGGCTCCGCAACTCAAGAAAGACAAGTATGCCAGCCGGGACCTGGTGGAGAACCGGGACCCGGGACAGAGCCGTACCCTGGACCTTCAAGGACCTCGAGAGCACCTCGGACCCGACCATCGGAGAGAGAGGTTACTTCCAGAGGCGGTACTACCCGCGGGACAGAGAACGACACGGACCTATGAAGTTCGGACTTATCCAGTACGCCAAGAGTCTACGTCTCACCGGGAGTCCACACCTACAGACCACGGACGTTAGATCAGCATACGGGACCATGGCTCTGAGAGATCAGCCCAATGCAGAACTCCGAGACCCCGTCAAGCCTAGAGCCTACAGAGACTAATGGGATACCGAGAGAATAGGCAAGGTGCAGACCAGTCAAGCCCAAGCCACGGCGATACGGTCTACTCTACTGCACCGGCTAGAGTGCTGACACGGACTCTACTAGACAGCCCCGTCACAGACACGGATCAGAGCGAGTACTCGGATACCAACTCCCGTTCATCCAAGTCCCCAAAGAACCGCCGTACCCCGGAGACACAGAGGGACACGGCGAAAAAGGCAGTCCGAGAATCAAGATCACGGACTCCACCACTACAGCGGGACCCCGGCTCAAGCACAGCTCACCGGTACCACGGAGTTACGGCTCTATACCGGACGCCGGGAGTCGGACAAGCCAAAGGCCTACAGGGGCCGGGATTCCAAGGAATCACGGCCCTATCCAGAGATCACGGCCCTATCCAGGGCGCCGTATTACGGAACTTGATACCTCACGGACCTATCCAGACCACCGTGACTCCGATGCCGGAGCACCGCGGGAGGAAACCACGCACCCGGAGCCGTATCACGGAGCTTGATACCACAGGGACCTATCCAGCACGCCGAGAGTCTACACCTGAGAAGTCACGGACTCAAGCAGAACGGACTTATACAGATCACCGAGACTCCACATCCAAGGAGTCACGGACTTATGAGGAACGGACTCAGCCAGAACGCCGTGAGCCGGCCTCTACTCCAGCTTGGACCCATACAACGGAGCCATACCTCGGTACTACAGCAAGCAGATTTCGTAAACGAAGTCGCACACCGTTACAACGCCGAGATGCCTATCCTGTACGTCATCATCGAGAGAGGGACCGTCCTAGACGTCGGACCCTTCACCTAGTCCAGCCTACCGGTCCAGTCGGTACCATAGCGACCATACCCCGGAGCGACCTTACAACAGACGAGGGAGAAGCTGTTCACCGGTTTTTCTCGTCAACAAGCATTGATGACGAGGAGCGGACGTCTACCCACTATCACCGTAGCCCGTGCATCGGCATAAAACGGAAGTCCAGAGATGAACAGGACTCGTAGATCACCATTCTGGACCTGCCCCCAAGGAACAGACTTCTGCTCCAGGGGTACCTTCCAAGGCAAGCCTGGTCAAGAAACACAGTCATCCCCAGGCTTCACAGCCCCTTACCAGGGTAGAGTTCCTTCATCGGAGACCCGTGAGATCACACGATATGAGGATCACGCACGACGTTCCACTTCCTCGGCATCCTCATCTCATACGGATTCACCTCCTACGTCGGACGGAGGTAGAAGAATAAGATATGCTACCCTTCAGAGTCAGGATAACGGAGCACGACGTTCCACTTCCTCGGCATCCTCATCTCATACGAATTCACCTCCTACGTCGGGCGGAGGTAGAAGAATAAGACATGCTACCCTTCAAAGTCAGGATAGCGGCGGTACATACGTTGACTCCAGAGATGCCCAGACCGGTGGTCGGCGATGACAAGCAGCCTGATGACCTCGCCGGGAACGGAGAAAACTTACTACGACACCTCTTTACGGTTTTTACAAACCTTCTGAGGAGGAAGCTGCGCCAACCTGCGCACCATCTCCAGCATCAGCCAACCTATACGACGCACTGGATCGACAATCGGAGATTTTCGTCATCTCTCCAGGAGCCCGGTCCTTACAGGGCTTACACTCTTCACGGAGACAATCCACCGTTCAGGGCCCGAAGTCTGAACCGGATCTTGACAGACTGTTGAACTTCACGAGGCACCAGCGGGGATACTTCAACAGAGGCAAGCCTGTGCTGTGGAAGATATGAGGCTGACACAACACAGAATTACATCATACTCTGATTGGTTCCTGACGGCTATCTCCAGGGTGATTCAGGATCCAGACGTGAAGCATAAGCGGGATCATTGACCTTTTTACGGGCCAAGATGGAATTCTTCGGCGCCTTATCGACTCTACAGAGGAGATCGCCACGGAGGGTCTTTCCGGTCAGAACTCGGACAACCCAAGCTAGATGCTCAGAGTGGTGTTCGCCTTAGAAGGAAGGACAATTCCAAGGCAAAGAGGGAATCTCCCGACCGGGACAGAGGTCAACCTCGTCATTCAGAATTGATGGTTCTCAAGCTTCACCTTCAAACCACTAGTCATCCTTTCATCCTTCCCAAGCCTCGAGTCTTCACTCACCTGATTGCAGAACGGTCGACCCTGATGATATAGAAGATCAGCGTCGAAGAAGTCAGTCCTTACGTGAGGTCTACTCCAAGCCCCGACACTTCATCTGACGATCATCCTCAATCTTCTAGAGCCGGATCCTACTCCTCATCGGATAATCTAGGACTCCACCTACACCCGACATCATGATCAGGGGAATCTATTTCGGGAGAAACGGCTAGTCGGTTTGACTTAACCCGTTTTTCTTTGGGGTGAGACATCCAGTCTACAGTGGGCAAGCCTAGTTTCACATTGAGGTCCCTTCCAAGGCCAAGTCAACACGGACCCGGACACTGGAAGAGGACACAAGGATAAAGTCATCTTTAATCCGGAAGGCGAATTAGGACTCCAGAACAGAACCTGGGACTCCAGCATTCATCGGGATGACAGTAGAGACCGGACCAGACGACGGGGCCGGACACTTACTGAACATATTCGACTCTACAGGAGTTGGACTCCGACTCCCGATTGTCGTCACTTTCTCGACGTCTCCAGAGGCCTTTGTCCAGTTTCGCCTCGATGATCATGGCGGTCCAGGGATATTTCCAGGGACCCCACGGATTATGTAGTACGGCTACATTCAAGCGGCAACAGGTTTCCGACATATGGAACCTGCACCGAGAACCAGACCATCAACACCATGACACAGAGGCCCGTTGGATGGAACTACAGTCTACTACTCACCCGGCACCTAGCACAGTTTTGGCTAGCTCCAGGTACTCCTCATTACAGTTTCTTAACTACAACTGATCCTGAGCGCAAGAACAAGCAATCTAAGGATGCTCGTCCCAGAACATCTTCACCCCCCTTCCAGAGTGGCGATGCCTGAGTCACTTTCAACCAAGCACATAGAACTTCACATTCACCGATGCGGAATTCAGAGCTTAGAGGGGACCATTAGTCCGGCAACAGATAGCCGACACATCACATGGATACCACGACAGACAAGCAACGCATCATCTTCCTTAGGGATATCTACGCTAGAAGGCGGTCCCCCTTGGAGGTTGCGGTTGTACATCACATCAGCATTGATTACGAACGTTCAGTACGGTCGTCAGTTGCGTCAAGTTTGGGGGGGAGCAAGATTCCAGTCACTGTCTTCTAGAAACATCAACACTGGTCCTAGCAGCACGGTATCAGCAATACCATGTCACAACACCATGTGTTTCACATCACTTCAGGGTTCCCGCCGACAGCTTTCTCCAAGTCCTACAAGGTACTACAACCGGAAGATCACTTTTCCACGGGGGCACCGGGACCCGCAACGGCCGAACCCCCACGTCTGCTACGGTCCAGAATTTCCTTGCAGACCAGGGTTTTTCTCCAGGACCAATTGTACAGACAAGGACAGCAGCAAGCTACTATTTACTGTACAGTCGCATCAAGCCCGGAGAAGGTACTATAGTAGAGGACCTGTGGCCAACACTGTTTCTGTTCCAGCAACAGCTGGTTTTTCCTTCTGCATCTGTATCAGGGCAGGGAATCTCAGTCAAGCAGTACACAGGGGTATCACTCAGCATCATCCAGGGTTGTCAAGTTCACCCACGGAACCGACTACATTCCAGCATTTTCAGCTTTCCATGGTCTTCACCTTACAGTCTCGCCGAACACATCAATTACCACCCAAGGAGACCTGGATGTGGTACTAGGGCATTCTTACGCCTGCCATTCGAATCAGTTCTACCAACTGCAGTCAAGATCCTGTCCTGCAAGACAGCTCCATGACAGTCTTCACCACGCAATCAGAGCATTGCGCAGTAGAACCTAGTTCCTTGACAGGGATGACAGACTGATCAACCAGAGCCTTTCATCCCATCCCGGATTTCGTCATTTAGAACGATTCCACACGTCAGGGACCAGACGTCCAAAGACTGTACCAGATTCCAGCGCTAACAGATTTCGTGTACCTGCTGGAGGAGAAGAGGTTTTTATATCCAGTCAGAGACCTGGAGCACTCTTTATAGAACCGACAAGAGGTTCCAGCTGTCTTCCTCTCTCATCACTTCTAACAGACCCATCAGCGGACATCACTAGTCCATGATCACCGTCTGGGTTGAAGAAGACTGCCGACTGGTTTAACCAACTCGCCATCTACGCTCCTTCTCCTTTATGGAGACATCGTCTCACAAGATTAGAGCCAGTGTGACGTCCGGGCCACTTTGGGGAAAACTTATCGTTGAACGATACTGTTGACACCTGCGCTTGGACGATCAATTCAACTCATGCTGATTGCTATCTTCAGACATGTCTGTACAGACAGATAGGATGACTACACTGGACCTGTAGCTACAGCCCAGGGTATAGTCTACCACTCCTATCAAAAAAGGGGGGGGGGGGGCACCGATCAAGCAAGCAAGATCCCGACAATTCCACAAGCATAGAGGACAGACCATGTCGGAGACGAGGGAACTTCAAGGCATCACGATGGCATCTGATTATCTAGCCAAGTATGCGAGCAAAGGGTAGGAACAGAGTCCACCTCTCGCCGCATTACTTGTAATACCTCGAACTCCCTACGCTTCTATACGACACGGGAATTATCAGGATATTACTGGGCATATTAGATTTACAAAATCAGAACAAGGCGTGCTCCGCTTAATCCAAAAGCAAGTCACAAGGCCGGCTACCCAACCTCCTCTGTTGGGAGTCTGGCATTTAGTGATAACAGGTGAAGATTTGGGACACAAACATTAAACATTTATAAATAATGTTGGTGTTTGTTACCAAATCAAACCTGTTATCAACGTTGATTTGCCCAACCCATCCTCCCCTCTTTGCTCGGCCTTGACTCAAACAGGTCTTGCTCAACATGGGAAAAAGAGTGATGGACATGCGCGGAGTGCACGCCACCTGGCGGACGATCGACGCAGCGATCAAGGGAGATAATTTTGTTTGCAGGAGATCTCCAAATGGAGGATTATTGGCATTTAGTGATAACAGGTTTGATTTGGTAACAAACACCAACATTATTTATAAATGTTTAATGTTGGGGTGTCTCTATCGGTGAGAGAGCACGTTTCCCAGAGTTTTTGGCCTTTGTAATGGAGGGTTTTCTCTCTGCAGGTTTTTCGTGTCGGGCTGCAAGTTGCACACCTGGTGACTTTATCTTCAACACACAAAATTTTTATAAAATTATAAACAAATGTATGCGTGAAATTTCATTGGGGTATATTGTGAATACCAAAACGGAAGATGGCTATGCGGGATATAACTTTTCATGTTGTACCGTATATTATCCTTATTAGATATATTTTAAATGTATCAGCATAACCGTCCTGTATGACCCCAAGCACTGTACTTAAGTCTCTGTTGTGCTCAATAAACCGGCTGCAAGCCGCCTTTCACCTAAATGGGAGTTTTAAGTCAGTGTATGAGCTATCGATTAGTGGAGCGTAAACATGTATATTCATAATTGTGCAACTTTGAATGGATGCCCAATGACAAAACAAATAGGTGACAAAATAAGCTTGGAAAAATTATTTCAGATCTCGCCAACCAGGGGCTAATGCCACCAATCTTTGGTGTTCACAGTGCACAGGTCATGAATATTTAATAGTCTTATGACATCACAGTCACATTTTAACTACTTGCAGACATGGAGGGAGGATAGGGTCATCATATCCGCATTAACCCAATGTTTATGCCAAGGACCAGTCCATATTTCTACCCCGCTTTATGGTGCCAATCTGGCGGGAGAGCGGCAACATCAGAAGATACCCGGCCAGCGTAGCGTCTGCTTCCGCTGAGTCAATGAAAAATCCCCTACCATTAGCACTATGAAGAGTTCTCAGGATTGGTCAACACTCCCATTAGTGTAAGCCGGTTAGATCCCACAAGCAACATATCCAAATAGGAGCAGATAGGATATTATTTCAAATAGATTGATACTATGTGCCCCCAACAATGACAGCTTGTACAATAACAAATTTGGGTCAAATTCTGATCAGGCATGAATTGCTATTGTTGTTGATTTAATGTGGGAAAGGCCCATTGAATATTTGTGTTCATACTTCTCTTTATCATATTTTCCCCTTGGGCTTCAATCAGGTGTATATATTCTGACATCCACCAGGAAAGTGCATGGAAGTCCTTGGGTACCCTGGAAAAAAAAAGCAAAATGGGGCAGGGAGCAAAAGGTACTCAGAGAAGTAGTGGGTTGGGGAGGGGAGATCAAAAGGTCCTCAGAGAAGTGGGGGGGGGGGGGGGGCAGGCATATGGTTCTCCATGGATATGACAAAGACTGGTACATGAACACATTTGTTTACATTCATGTGTAAGATTCCCTGTTCCCCACTCGCATTCCTTCAGCCATACTACATGTACATGTGTAAGAGTGATCAGTGGACTGTTCAGAATGGGCTAAGGCATGTTAACAGCTTAAGGCATGTTTACCTCTGTTACCTGGTTCTTCCGGTTACATTCCCCTACATGTAGGTGTACATACATGTACTAAACATATATATATCTACATGCTGGAGGTGATCAGGCCATGTTTAGATTTGCTTTGCTTTTTATAAATGAAGGATTTGATAGTGTTACATACTGAAGTCATGTGCACACACTTACATTAGGCCAAGTCAAAACAAACAGTGTATGCCTTGTATTTGAATTCGAAAACAACCTGAGGGGGCCAAATATCTCGCATACGGTAATTCCGCCAATAAATCGATTACCCTATCGTAAATCGATCACCCCCAATTTTCGGAGGAAAATACGATCGGAAGTTGTAATAATTCAATTCAATTTTCAATCAATTTCGTTTGTATGGGAGAATCGGAATCAGAATCATTTATTGACTAGAGTAGTCTCCCTTCCCTTAGAGCACGTTTACAAACAAGCACTTGGCAAGTGACCAACGACCGTCTGAACTAGATCGTGTTTGATAACAGGGTATTAATTCTGCTAATGCTGGAGTATTGAAATTGCAATTAGCTGGATTGTATTGAATCACACCATACATACATGTAGATGGAATTTGAAATGAACCTGTACCATCCCAAACATGGTTGTCACAAGTCGTGGTATCGGAAACTGGGCACTTGATGATCCAAGATTCATTTCCCCGACTTTTGCGAATCACTGCTTTCACTCAGTTGCAATAAATGGATCACTTCCGGTGATCGTTTTATTAGAGGAATGATCTATACTGGCTCCTAATTCACTAAAATTTAGCATATAGGTAGAGGTAAATGATCTCTCGAGATTCAGAAATACATAATGCCTGATCTTGGTTGTGGCAACACAAACGCTCCCTCTGTCATGGTATGGCTTTGTCAGATGAACTGTGACCAGGGATGGTGCCCTGTTCATACATGTTAAGTAGATATTGTTGAATAGTTTGATGATGGTGAAGATACCACATAAATTAATTACCTGTGATCAATGTTTAACATATTATCCTCCTCTTATCCACATGTATCTCTATCATGTCCGCCCGCCCACCATGCATTTGTATGAACAAAGCCATTAAGATGCTAATGTCATTATTCCTGGACCAGAACTTCAGTTTTCCGTAAATTATGCATAAATAGTTTTGTATAATTGAACAGGTTGATTGACTTTCTAATGATTGATCCGGCAAGCATTATTCATGCAGAGTAATTTGATATTTAGGTACACGTGTACAAAGTATCATGTACAAAGTATCATGTACAATGAATACTTCAGCAGGCCTGTAAGGCTCGTTAAAATTAATTGTTCATTGATCATGACCAACTCAGCAGGAAAGTGGAGCAGGCCAAATTTATTTTTGATATCAGTCTGGCATAACCATGAAAATGTTTTCCATATCCGAAATGTATGCTGTGAAACAAGCTGTTATTTGTACTTTGCAAACTTTAGGTCAGTGTTCAGTGGATTACGTTGTCTTGTGAATTCCGTGACTGACTTTTTAGCTGAATGAAAAGTATTTTAGACACTGTGAACTTGTATTTTAGACATGATCATGGTGGCGAGAACATTGTGGGCAGTGATTAAATGAAAAATTAGTTTTAGTAACCCTGAGGTAAAAAGAACCTGTATAAATCGTAACAGAGGTCGACCATTATAAGCATGAATCTACATTTTCGTCGCAGAACTTCATTTGATGTGATTAGTCAGTTGTACATGTGCAAAATGTACTGTTCACTGATTGTTTTCATGCTTGGATTGTCCTTTGAAGTAATAATGTTGAAGTCTGTTCCAATGGCCATGGTTGTTAAATTCATCAGAGAGCGAGGAACCCTAATCGTACTGCGCTGTGTTGGGGGAAATTAGTAGTTGTACGCTCTGGTTGATTTTATTATTTATAAGCATTCAAGCAGTGAGGTTGCTTGGAGATTGTCCAAGAAATTGTGAGTTAATCTGCAGAAAAACGCGTGTTCATGCATGGCCTGATACCAAGTTTTAGATTGAGAAATAGATCCCCTGACAGACGAACATGTAATCAGACTGTCCTGAAATTAACGAGCAAATTTAATAGGATAAAATACTGGATCCTAGTTCAGTACACAAAATCCAGATAATATATATGTGTTCAGTATAAATTATATATAACCCAAATTGACCTACGATTCACCAGGCTGTCATCAATATTATCTTTTTTTCTATCACCTGGAATTTTGCCGAGGACTGTACGGGGGAGGCCGTCGTAGTGTCATACCTGTCTGAACATGTTCGTCAGGCCGGACAAAGTCTGTCCTACCTGTACGATACACAGGTATACCTGGAGCTGATCCTCAGGTGTTAGACACACGCACATTACAAAGTGATATCTGCCGAGGTGAACACTGATCTGTTGTCCAGAATGGACTGCCGTGCCTTAGATCAAGGGCTGTACTGCAACCCACACAGCTGTTGAGTACACACGAACGAAAATACCCCTACATACTTGAACATTTATTTGACATAGCATACAGGTTTTTTGCGTCTAAGGATCACAAGTCTCCGACAGCTTGCATGTTTACATGCTGGAATTACCTTTTGACAGCGATTTTCTGTTTCCTGGCTGGGATTCTTCTGTATTATATGTGTGTTACATGTGGTGGTACTGCTTTTTCCAAGGAAGGAATTTCATTACCCAGTTCTTTCTTCGTCCAAATCAGCTGGTTGTTAAATGGGTGAATTCTACAAAAAAAAATTAGAAAAAAAAAATCATTGGTATGTTACGTTTTCGGTGACATTGACATGATCAGCTGTGATGTGTTTTGTTGTGCAAAGACCCTGATGTAGAAGCTAATTTCTCAGCTTGATTTCAATTGGTGTGAATTTAACTCAACGACAGAGAGCTCTTGTTTCAACAAAATCAATTTCACTTCCGCATTCCGATTTGAAAGTGTGATAGATTGTTTTCCTGTAATTGGGTCAAGGTGGCTATCCTTATTTTTTTTTTTTTTATTGGGATAACAAAGCTTTTCCTCTGCATATGGTGAATAACCCAAATAGGAAATCTGTGCAGTAAATTAGATGAAGCAAATGTTAGGCTTGTCATCCGATAAGGTACGGAGAAACAGAGTCCGCCGACAATGGTCGAAGAGCCTGAACGACCTAAGTCACGGAAAAAATGTGAACATTTTAAATGATCCGTTCTCACCACGACGGCGACAGGTAAGTCTTCAAGAAATTTGATTCTTTTAATAATGAATGATTAAAGATGTAGAATAATTGTACATGTACATCAAAATATTTAAAATCATACTAAGGTAAAATGCAAAGACTTGAACTGGTAAATGTTTATGTTTTTTAGATAAAGATATACGGAATATATAGAGAGTTGTGATGCAGAAGTGGTCCCCTTTTAGCTCACATGATTGGTGAAAGAATGAACATTTTTGGATCATATATTTTTTTAGCATTAACATGTACTAACACATATATACTTAGTGACATACACCAGGGCCATGTTTACAAACCACACTTACATGCTGAAGTTTTCTTGAAAACGTTGTCAGTTTATGCCATTTTGAATTTCAAAATACAAATCGGAGAAATGAGAGAGAGAGAGAATTAAGGTTTAACATCGCATTCAGCAATATTTCAGCTAGCGACGATCGGAGAAATGATTTGCATAGATATATTAATATTACATGTATATGGGACGATGTTTGATGGTATAATCTCAATATCTTATGATTTAAACATGTATTATGCAGCTTGACATAATGAATTACAAATGTTATGTTATCATTACAAATGTACTCGTCTTTCATGTGAGGGTCACGAGAAACAGGAGAACAGTAGTCTGTCTGGGTACAATGATGAGTCTACTGGCTTCTCAGTATAAATATAAGGGCCTGTACAGTAGAAACTTACATGAAAGACTGTTGAAATAGTGACAATGGCCAATTCCCACTATAGTTCAAGTTAATCCTTGGACATTGCTGTTTGGCCCCGGTGTCTGCAAGACTGGTTTACAGCATATGTGGCACCTTGAGCTTCGGGTTGTTGTCTTCACCTCTCCCCTGTGCTTATAACATGGACCTGAGGTTGCCAGGGTTATCATAAATGTAAGCTTGTTGGTCCTTTCTTGGAATGGCGGGAATATTTTATCCATATCATATTTACACCAGTTATCAATAGTCGAGAAACCCGCTCGGCCGCATGTTATGAACATGGGGGAGAGATCAAGAGAACAACCCGAAGATCACGGTGGCCCACATGCTGTGCACCAGTGTTGCTGACAGCATTGTCCAGGGATTAACTGAACTTCATGTACAATGGGAATTGGCCGTTAAGCTTTGCACCATTGCACGACTTTTTTCGTCCATGATACATGTAAGAATATGTTGACAGAAGAAAAGGGTCCATGGATGATCCAGTTTGGGCATGAAATGATTTAGTGAAACCTGATACTCATACTTGACAAGTCTTCCCTGATCATTGTCATGCATGCTCTCAGATCTCCTTTGGTTTATGGACTGTCTCTTCTGTATAAACTACATGTGAACAATCAGGGCTCATTTGTAGAACCGTCTACTTGGTGTAATTGTTAAGTTGTTAACAGTTCTGAGAGTTAATGGATTCCATATCAGGGCTGAATGATTTCAACGAAATATCACCACACTGTTTAATTTATCAGTCTTGTCTGGAGTTTAAATATTTTCTACATGATCTTAGCAACAGTTTACGTGAATTACATAAGTAAATTCCTCAGGGCATATGCCTTCATAAAATATATAAGCTTACATTGTTATGGTTATGTTGAATATTTATTATACCCCCCGTACACGTAGTGTAGGGGCGGTATACTGGTTTCAGCTTGTCCGTCCGTCCGTCCGTTCGTCCGTCCGTACGTCAGTCCGTCTGTACGTCCGTCCGTCCGTAACATTTGGTTTCCGGAGCATAACTTGACAACCGCTACTTGGATTCCTCTCAAATTTGGTATGCAGCTACTATAACACGAGACCTCGCTTGGGATTGCATTTGGCGCATGTGCGTCTACAGGTGGCGCCACCTAGGGTCAAAACTTTATCATTGGCCCGTAACATTTCGTTTCCGGAGCATAACTTGACAACCGCTACTTGGATTCCTCTCAAATTTGGTATGCAGCTACCATACCATGAGACCTTGCATGGGATTGCGTTTGGCGCATGTGAGTCTACAGGTGGCGCCCTCCGTCCATCCGTACCAACGTCCGTCCGTCCGTAACATTTGGTTTCCGGAGCTTAACTTGAGAACCGCTACTTGGATTCCTCTCAAATTTGGTATGCAGCTACCATACCATGAGACCTCTCTTGGGATTGCGTTTGGCGCATGTGCGTCCACAGGTGGCGCCACCTATGGTCAAAACTTTCTCTTCGGCCCGTAACATTTCGTTTCCGGAGCATAACTTGACAACCGCTACTTGGATTCCTTTCAAATTTGGTATGCAGCTACCATACC
Source organism: Hanleya hanleyi (assembly GCA_036873755.1). Taxonomy (NCBI): domain Eukaryota; kingdom Metazoa; phylum Mollusca; class Polyplacophora; order Lepidopleurida; family Hanleyidae; genus Hanleya; species Hanleya hanleyi. The sequence continues at coordinate 14,351 of JAVTVY010001586.1, read as the reverse complement.
ATGAGACCTTGCATGGGATTGCTTTTGGAGCATGTGAGTCTACAGGTGGCGCCACCTTGGGTAAACACTTTCTCGTCGGTCCGTAACATTTCGTTTCCGGAGCATAACTTGACAACAGCTAATAGGATTCTTCTCAAATTCTGTATCTAGCTACCATACCATGAGACCTTGTTTGGGATTGCGTTTTGCGCGTTTATGTCTACAGGTGTCGCCACCTAGGGTCAAAGCTTTCTCGTTGGTCTGTAACATTTGGTTTTCCGGAGTATAACTTGACAACCACTAGTTGGATTCCTCTCAAATTTGGTATGCAGCTACCATACCATGAGACCTCACTTGGGATTGCGTTTGGCGCTCCAGAGGGTGAGAACTTTTAGTCTGCAGTAGGATCTCTATAAGAAGATAATGGCGCAACAATAGCAGGTTTGATTTGATAATAAATACCAACATTGTTTATAAATGTTTAATTTTCAGAACAATCCATCAAACTCCTCTGTGTATCATCACGACACATGCGTAGACAATCTGTTAACCGCAGTCGCGATCGAGCGAGGTCTCCTTGTCAACTAATTACATACCGTGCCGCCACCGCCACCAAACGCAATCTAAGTGAACTTACCTGTAAACAACTATAACATGTATAGTTATATTCTGCTACAAACATTCGTTAATTTCTATCAAATGTGCATTCGGGGGGTATCTTGTAAGCATGCTTACTGATCATTTCCACCACCACCCGATGCAATCTCATTCAACTTACTCGTGAAATGTTAACCACCAACATGTATCTATGCCTTACAGGGGGTATCTTGTAAGCAGCCTTACTGATCATTTTCAACAAATGTGTGCATCCCTCAGACTATGCTCTAGTTTTCACAGAAGAAAAGTATCAAGGGGTGTACAAAAATGCCTCGATCCTCCTTGGAGGGGATGGGGGGGGGGGGAGGTACGTATCTTAAAATTATGTATTGCTAATAAAATCTGGGAGAGCAGTTAATCACACACCTGGATTTTGTTTCTTCAGATTATTGTGAGATTGGTCACACTTGGCTTGCATATATCTTCAATATAGTGCGTGGAGATTTCCCCCTGCAGACATTTACCCCTGTGGACATTTCCCTCTTCCTGTATAATCCTGTACTATCTTGTACTTCTTGAAACAAACGCGGCACATGTAATTCAAGGCAAACAGCAGGCTGAGTAAAATTGTGAAGTAAAGGTGTGAAACTGTCTCATGGATACTCTTTCTTATACAAACAAAATCTTTTACCTACATGTAGTTATAGAAATTATAAAAAATATTTAGATTGGTGATTAAATTTAAAAAAAAAAAAAAAATGAATGAGGTGAATACATCAAATTTGCCACAAAATATCATCCAACAATGTCTAGTTTGTCTTTATTGAAACCATGGGTTATTCTCTGAAAAGATAATCATTAAAATTGACGTTTCTTAATTATAATTTTTTTACATTTTTTTTGGTAAGTCCTACAATAACGGTATCTTAAACATGTTTAGGAACCTGAGGGAGAAATATTTTTAAAAAAAGGCTTCAAATTGTTTTTGTCAATATTTTAACTTTCTTACACAAAGTCATAGTACAAGAATATACAGGAAGGGGGGAAATGTCATGGATTTCACCAATACAGTCCCATTTTCCAAAAGAATGATCAATATGATAAATTCTTTGATAAAGTCAATCACCCCGAATATTAAAATTTAATCTCCCCCCTATTTTGTGAACAAAATTCAATCAGTCCTTCGAATAAATTTTGGCACCCTCTAAAATCATTGAATTAAAAGAAATAATGGATTATTTGGCATTATTCTGGACCATTTTCTCAGCTTCCTGTTCTGATGAATTTGACCTCCTGGTTTCATGGGGGGAAATGTCACTTTAGTTTTTCTGTGACTGAATTATCAGAGAATTTACTGTAACTTGATCTTGTGGTGGAGAGACAGAAAGAGCCAGCAGCATGGCTCTCCTCAACATTGGGGGACTTTTGAATGTGATTGGATTTTTGGAGAATTTACATTAGTTAAGGTAGACAGGATGAACATGTCCTTGTGAAAGCTGTAGATGGTGAGACTCTGGGCGGGCTTCTTCCATCTCCACAAACAAAAATGTTAATTAATTGATATATAGACAGGCCGGACAAGAGGAAGAATGCCACCTTTGTATACCTGACCCAAATAGCGCCACCTAGAGGGCAAATCAGGTCATATAGGCTCGGAGAGAAATTCCTGCGTTTTCACTGGTCTACTTTTGAATGAAGATACGGCTGTAATGGTGAACACTGGTATGTTAATTTTGGGTTTAATTATGTAACTAGTTTCATTGATAATTTAATTAATTACGCACCTACATGTGCCTGTAGCTTCACCTGAAGTTGCACATGTACATGTAGTTCGTTAAATAGATTGATTAATTAGGTTAATCAATTCTCATAATGTCGTTTCATCTGAAAATACTGTCGAGTAAATGTAGGTCACAGTTGAATATTACTGAGGTCTAACACAGCGAATTGTAAATTGGCGCATTCATAATTTTTTAAGACATCAGAAAATTCTTCTCTTTTATGAAAAATGGCCTAGACACACTGTAAATGTGGGGAAAATGTTCATGTATTGTTTTCTTTACATGTTTAGCTAAGATTTTTACCTACTTGCCTCTTAGCTATGCCACAAACCTTATTCTTCTCATGCCAGTTATAAAGGTATGATTATCTCGCGCTCTCAGCTTTGCGAAATTTCTAATTCTGGCAGGATTTCTGTCGAGAAAATGGTATGAAGAATATAAATCAACCTATTGGACATCAAAATCATCCTCTCAATGAAAATGTAGAATTTAAATTACAGTTAAATTAAATTCATATTTTTCACTTAAAGATGATGATTTCGGTGTTAATTTAGGTAGATTTATATTGTTTGTACCATTCTCTCAACAAAGATCATGCCAGGAGGGTGCAAAGCTGAAAGTGTGCGATGATCAGATTTTTATTACTGGCTTGTGGAAAAACTAGGGTTGTGGCATAGGGAGTCGATTAGGTATGAATCTTCGCTATACATTTATATGTATATATTGTATAAGCTTATTGCACGACTCACTGCTGGCATGTCTAGTATATCATTATAGCTCATTTATATCTGGGATAATGTTTATCAGTTCACGCTTCAAGCAACCAGACTGTGTAATTTGTTCCAGCTGATTTCCTATTGAAGAGAGGAAAATCTACTTTAAAGCTTATCCTGAAAATTTATTTCTTCGAAGGATACATCCTCTTTGAGGCACTAACACATACATGTACCTGTAGATTGCCTTAATTTTATTGTAGATAATAATTGTATTTGGTTGGATTTTCTGACTTTCAATCAGCAGGAAAAACAGGTACAAACTTTCTTAATAATTTCAGTGGTTGAAGGGAGGCAACTCTTCATATTTCTGGTTTTGGTCCATATAGAGTTGCCTGCCCTTGGACCACTAAAAATTGGGTGGGTTTGTGACTGATTTTCTTAGCAGCGTATCACACAGATGGGTCCAATGAATCAAATAATTATTTCTATTCACTGAGTACCTATAAATTTTTTTTATCAATTCTACCAACATGTATCAGCACAGATCAGCAGTTGTCACATTGTCTGCCCGACAAGGAGTTCACAGGTTGTAGAACACGACATGTACACTACATGTAGACAGACTGTCTGAGCAGCCAGTCATAGCTATAAACATAAAATAATATTAAAATTGGGAATTAATTTGAAAAATCCAGTGAAGGCATGAGACAAATTCAGCCCACATATGAATAAGTATGTAAAACTCTAATCAGATTTTCCCAATCTTTGTTGGTCAGCCATCAATATTTTGTTCTCACACACAATGACATAATCAATTGCACATGTAATATAAAAGAAAATTTGAAATCCGAAGACTGGCTTAGTTTGGGTGGGTGTGGGGGGGGGGGGGGGCAAATTATTATGGCAAATTATCAATTCACTTTTGAATGTTTTACATGAGGCATATAAGTCCCAGGGCTGCAGTGTTAATGTTCCACAACTGTGTGTAGTGAATATTCAGCACTAAATCCACTAAATTAATTCTAAACAGGCTAATTTTACATTTGAGTAATCTGAGAATGATGCAACTGATTTTAGATGCAACTGATTTTTTAAAATCAGTTATGTATACACAACATAAGTTTCAAGATGGTATCGCATATGTAACCGAATATGCATGTACACAATAGGTCATTGAAATTGGGGGTTGCAGGGTTTGCTTGGTCTGGTTGCACCAACTGTGTTTGGGGAATAACAAACTATGGACACAGTCAATATTATTTCACTTTATATTTTTACGGAGAGAAAAGTGTACCAAATCCACTACTTCAAGATGCTGTTCTCAAACCATAGAACTCAGTCTAGAAAATACGCAGAGCATATGACAAGATAATCTATGTACTTTACGCTAAATGAATAATTTGTTTTGTATGTGTCGTTTCATTTTGGCACTCCAAACCGCACCTCATGGGGCCGAAATCTCAGTGTACCTTACAAGGTCTTTTAGGCCTCAGTGTTAATTAGTTGTTTGTTTTTCGTAACCTTGCTTATAAAAATACACATGCTAAGTGCGATAATTATTAATTATTAACTCGCAAACCAAATGTATACAAATATGAAGAAAATGAGCAAGTTTTACTCACGAAAATGTAAATCCATCATGGATTTTAATTATTTGCCCCCAATATATAGATGAGGGCTGGTTACGGGAAATGAATAGTGAGACAAAATTTGGAGTGACTGAACATTAACAGCTACAGTTTGATTGCACATGTATTAGTAGAATGTTCACCTGTCTACTGACCGACCTGTACAGTGATGTATAACAAAGGAATACTGACTGTACATGTATCTATCCCTGGATACTCACCCAGAATCCAGGTCCTTTTAATTAAAGATGAGTTGTCATGGCAACCGCAAGCTTGTCTTGTAATCTGATGCTGCTGTAACATATAGCGTTCCTTTGTTCAGTGGCTGAAGCTGCAATGTACCTGAAGCTTTGACAGTACAGGTCGTCCCTGATCATTATCCCCCTCGCCATCTCCCACCTGTTACAACTGAACACTAGCTTTAGCCTTAGGGAAAATACTGTGTTTGACATGTACGTAGAGATGTTACACTACAACTTGGTCATCATTGTGTTCCGATAACTAACATTCAGCACTAAAGTCACAAACTTAATTCTAAGCATGCTAAATTTTCACCTGAGTAATCTGAGAATCCAAAGAGCGGGAACATGCTGTTTTCCTAGGCTATACCTGTCTCCTTCCATAGGTTTTCCTGGGATGCATTGAGAGGCTTGCTATTTTGTGACATATTAGGAATATGTTTCTTATTCGTGGATGATGCACAGATGGTTAGCATGGTGAAATTATACCATGTTGGTTGGTATAGAGCACCTGTCAAGTCTCACGAAATGTCTGTGAATTCTATGTAGAAATCTGCTGTGACCTCCAGTAAAATCTTTTCCAAAAATAAATCCCACAGAATAAAATCTAAAAATTTAACACAGACGAAATATATCTGACAAATTAGGGTCGGATGACAAAACCCCTGCAAGACAAGCCGCCACTGACAAAACTGCCAAAGACAAAACCTCCACAGACAAAATGTGCATATCACAAAATACAGGCAAAACCCCCACCTTGTATAAACTAATTATTTTGTAGAAATTTATCTCTCAACAGTTATGATTTTTTTCTTGTCAAATTTTGTATCATTTTTACAAACTTAATCATCGAAAAGACACCCTATGAAATTAAAAAATATAAAATTATTAGATTTAACATAGACATGATGATAGATTTAAACAAGTTTTATTTTATGTTTAGTGAAATGTCAATGAAACAGGGATTAAAAACAGGGACCAGACAAACAACCTGCAACAGCTGAAACCGTGCATTTCATCAGCTGGGAGGGTATGACCACCCTGCAGTTCAGATGATTGTTACATGACTTTAAATAATTACTCCCTTAAACAGCCCTTAATATATAAGCTTATATATGCGTGTAGCTGAAGTTCCTTATTTTAAAATTAATGAGGGGGTTTTATCTGGTGGGACTTTTGTCAGTCATGTCTGTGAGGGTTTTGTCTGGTATACCAGCAAATTAGATGAAGAAATCTCACAGAATTTGGACTTTACAACTTGGCAGCTCTGGTGTTGGAATGCCCACCTTCAGTTCAAAGCTGTTGAGTAACATGGAAAAGAATGGTCTTGTTTGGCCTAAACACAAGAGGAATAAATAAGTTCTTATTATAATGTTTGTCTTCTGTACTACATGTATACACTGTGTTTAGTCAGAGTTAATTTAGGACAATGTTGAACTTAGTCATTAAGACATCCAAAGTCTGTTGGACCATGTGCTGGACTCCTACAGTTATGTAATTACTTATCTGTTTGACAATTTCATGGCTCATTTCCCATGTGTTACAGCAGACAAGCTGAAGCCTTCAAGTAAACCCAGACTGATGAGATGAAAGACAAATTTGCTGTAGTGAGCACATCAATATCTCATTAAGAACTGACCTCAGAAGTTCCCCTTGTTTCATGCCAAATCTGTGGTGAAAATTACCTATCAGGAAATCTGGTTATGTACCCTACATGGAACAAAGTACATGGAGCTGGGGAGTTCATGTCTGAGGCAGACATTTGTTATTTGTCTGCATGTATCCATTGTAGGACTTTAGTTTGATAGTCTAATGATGGTTTGGTACATGTAGCATAAAAACAATTGATTGTTTATCATCCTTTGGGAAAGATAAATTGATCATGATACAGGAGATATAGTACATATAGTCTTATTTTTCATTTGTGCCTCCCGGTTTTCACTTCCGCGAATTGATTGTGACAAGTCGTCTTAATTTGAAAAAGCTTTGAAAATGATCTGATGTGTGCAGGAAGAAGGAACAACCAATATTTTTAGGGTGCCAAATACATGCATGATCTGCTCATTAAGACCATGCAGACTTTACATAATGATCACAAAGGTTGCCTTGGCCGTAAAAAATCTTGCGGTTGTTACTCACCAATGTTACTTACATTTTAATGAAGGGTACCAGTGTTTACCATGCTTGCTTAGGTCATACTGATTGCTGAAGTGAATTTCTGTGGCTGTCATGCTCAATGGTGAGAAATTTATCAATGTGAAGTGCCACCTAGCCACAACTGTTCCTATCAATAATTCCAACCCAAGGCATTATTGATAAGAACAGTTGTGGATAAGTGCCACCCTGGTTTTCAGTTGTGGTTAAGCTTATCAATCATTTAAGTGCTACCCATGATAGTTTGAGAATGTTTATCCATGTGGGAATATAACAGCCTAATTTTGTACATCTCACTGGTATTCTGAATATTCTCCTTTAAATCACTAATCAACAATGCAGATTTATGAATAAATATATATATTACACATGTTATCCCTCGTGGAAATATTGCCGGCTGTCGAGAATTATCAGGAGAAGGCAGCTGTACAATCAGTTGAAAACGGGTTTGCAACTGCAAGGATAAATGGATAGATCGGTAACATTTCATGAATTTGGATAATTCACAGATGTACATGTAGTCAGTACGTGAGAGAAAATGAAATAATAGCACAATTTCCACATTCTTATCTACATTTTCTCATGGACATCTAAAGAGAATTGTAAAGAATGCATCACCCTGTCTTACCCCAAATGGAGACGAAAAAAGTCACTGTCCATTCATAGTTTGGCCCTGTTGGGGTTTCCTGAGAAGCAACAGGAACTTGATATGTGATGCCTAGCACTGTAATATCACTTGTCTTTATTGCATCATGTAAGGGTCCTGTCTGTGTCTTGTGCGCTGTCCTCAGTGTTTTTTGGGTGGATGGAGGGTGTCTGGTTCCATGCTGCTTCAAAGATTTCTTCTTTGAAGTACACTGTAGCAGGAACACAACTGGGCTGGGTGGTGCTTAGTTGGTTCGTCGTGATATAGCTGAAATATTGTTGAATGCGACGTTAAATTCTATTCACTCACTCACTCCCTGTTGGGGTTTCCTTTCCCCAGCAATTGATGTTTGAATATCAAGGGAGAATTTCCGCTGATAAATGTAATACTTCCTTCTCAAAAGTCAGAGTGAGGGGGTCTAAGAGGGTATATTGTAGGTATCGATTCTAGAACTCCACAGGACCCCTCTATGATACTACCCTGCTAATCTACACCACACTGTGGATGCATTGTTCCTTGGATGATCCAATAAGAACTATTATAGACATGGATTAATAATCAAGATCAAAGGTAATGAATTTACATATATGTACATTGTATATGTACCAATTTTAGTGTTTCCTCTTATCCAGGATTATTTTTATAATGTCTCAAAAAGTTAAAAAAATAAATAAACACAGGTGCATAGAAAATTTAATCATACATGTAAATATCCAGCCATACATTTATAAAGATAAAAAAAAAATCATGTCAATGGTCAACCTCCGATAACTTTATACTGGCTTGGGTAAAATGTTCTATAATTGTGAAAGCTATAAAATTTGTTGAATGGTTAAAAATCAGAAGAAAATTCTTGATTTTAAGAAAACTAGAATGCTCATTACTAAAAAAAATGAACTTGTCCAATTGTCACATGTGTCAAGGTCACAGGAAATAATGCAGCCAATAATTCATTGACAATATATTGCACAATAATAGCAGATTCAGCGTGATATTTTTTTTCAAAAATCTGATTAATCAAATTTTCCCAGTCTTTTGTTGATTTCTTCCTGATGGCTTGGAGTACATGTATGGTCATGAAAATTCACCAACTTGTCAATCTATTCTAGGAAGAAGGAAAGTCAAAAAAAAAGAAAAAAAAAGAGCAGATATTTACATTTATTTTGTATTTTATTTTCGTCAATTGGACTTAATCTAGTTAACCCAAATTGGCAAAATGCAGTGTCAAATGGATCAACAAGTGTCACACAAGTTTAACCGGAGTGATATTTGCCCAATATAAAGTCAAATAAAGAGATGTACAGGAATATGAAATGAAAATAATATCGAAAATGTTTTGGTTCATATTTTCAATTGTAGGTACGACATAGGGAAAATACTGATCCCGTACTACATGTATTATTTGACATCACCTGGCTGTGAAAATTCGATTATTCAGATTTTCGGGTAAAGGTTTCCCTTTGGTAGTTTTACATGTTTTATAACAATTTGTATTGTAGTGCACAAATTTTGTGCAGTACAGTAGCCCTAACTGTAATTGTGGATTTCATGCTTTCAGTCAAGGCCCATCTAATTTACATTTATATGTCTGATTTATTCTTGAGCGTGGAGACTGTCTGACTTAACACTATTAATCATTATAATCATGGCCATAGATACATTAGTTCAATTTCCTTTGATCTCAGAGAATGGGGTGGTTAAAACAACAACTTGAGGTCCCTATCATGTCCACCCATGAATAGGATGGTACTTTAACTGACTGTCATTTTACCATGTATTTAATGAATGACTACCTTATTGAGGACCCTAATTTTACACCTGCTGTTATTTGCTCTTTTTTTGTGGTGCCTCAAATTCGCCAGTATTCTTCCTTTCTTGTTTTGTCAATAAATACTTCAAAGCACTTTTTACTCCTCAGCCCCTACGGGCTAAGGAGTATTGTTGTGGCCCCAGCAGTGTGTCTGTCCGTCTGTCCGAGCCGTATCTCGGAAACTATTTCGAGGAAGTTCTTGAAACTTACAGGTTATGATCCTTTTATTTTTTACTTGTGCCTTTGAGACTTTCAGGTCAAACCGGTCATTATTTATTTTTTTACAATTTTTTTTATTTTTCTACCATTTTCCAGTCTTCTAAAAGGGGATCTGGAAGTATGCATACATTAGCCCTACTTTTATACTGATTTACATACTCTTATTTGCATGTAGCCTATCAAAGAGCTCCATAGTAAAGTTGTGTTTCAGCCATTGATTCAGTGTAGTGAATGACTGGCCATTGGTGTCTAGAAGTCTATATTCCTCTGCATATTCAGTAACACGGTGTTGCCAGACTAATTGTCGTATCCCTACGCTGTTGAGAAAAAAATAGTCTGACATTAAAACTGTGAAAATCGAATTGTTATTTCGCCTAAAAGTTCTCAGAATGGATTTGAACGATAATAAACGCCTGTTTTATCGGAAAAGGGCAACTTGTACTTTGTCTTGTAACAGAATTGTAGGAACCTGTGAGATTCTGTCAAAAACGAAAGTAGTCAAAAACGAAAGTAGTGCCCATGTGTTTGTGCTTCCTGCCAACACATCCGATGATGGAGTTGAGTTTTCAGTTGTAAAATGAACTGTGGTCGTCGGCCAGTACAAGTGGTGTCTCGCATAACAAGTCCTCTAAAATATACTTCATGGAAGATAGCGAAAGGTATGGCCAACCCAATAAATTAACGCAAACATCATCATCGTTGCTGCTGCATGTTGTTGTTGTTGTTGTTGCACTGACGCTAATGTATTACCAACGAAGATTCGTCAGGGGAGTTTCAAAATTCTATCTCACATAATGATGGGATGTGATTTTCGGCTATCGGAGCCAGTTTTTCTTAGAGAAGTGAAATTCTCCACAGTATCTGTATGTAATTTGTGCATTTTTATTCTGAAATTTGAAGGAAATCTGTTCAGGATCAAAGAAAATCTCCAATACCTCACGTGGGTTTTTTTTTCAAAGCACAATGAAGTTGGGCTTGCAATGTTGTAACATTGTGACTAGGCACTATGAAAATAACATGTGAGGTATTGAAGGTTTAATTTCAGAATAAAAATGGACAAATTACATAGAGATACTGTGGGGAATTTCACTTCTCTGAGATGAACTGGCTCCGATATTTAGCCGAAAATCCCATCCCATCGTGATACAGCTCCGTAACTTTCAGTGGAAACGTTGGTGGCCATCTTTAATTGATGCAAAATCTTTAATGATATATATCTCTGATACCATTCAAGTGTTCTATACGAAACTTGGTATGTAGCATCGATCAAGAGACCTGCAATGTATAACCACATCAGTTCCTCTGAGTGGCGGAAAGATGGGCTGCCATCTTTAATTTATGCGAAATCAATGATGATCTATATCTCTGATACCGTGTTCAAGTGCTCGATGTAAAATTTGGTATGTAGTACATCATTGATGTATCAATAGACAGTTCTGGTTTTTACCCCTCGGCCAACTTTGGCCTAGGGGTATTGTCATCATGTACGGCTGTCCGTACGTCCGTCCGTCCGTCCGTCCGTTACCGCGATATCTACAGAACCGTTTCATGCATGGCAACCAAACTTGTTACATCTATTTATCTTCACGTAAATCAGAAGCCTATCTAAAATGAGTCATCTCGGACAATATTTTGCAGAGTTATGCCCCTTTTTACAAATAAAAATCCATTTATGATATGTTATTGTGATAATTTCAGAACCGTTCCATATACAACATCCTAACATGATACAGTTGTTTCTCTTGACCTGAACTAGATGCCTATCGAAAACGAGACGTGTCAGAAAGTATTTTGCTGAGTTATGCCCCTTGTCCACTTATGATTTGTTATTGTGATAATTTCAGAACCGTTCCATATACAACATCCTAACGTGAAACAGTTGTTTCTCTTGACCTGAACTAGATGCCTATTGAAAATGAGTCGTGTCAGAAAGTATTTTGCAGAGTTATGCCCCTTGTCTAATAAAATGCACCAATTCCTATGTTAAGTTTGCATATAATTTCTAAATCATGTTTGTATACTATCACATTTATTTATTGATTGGATGACTGACTTATTGGTTTATTCTCTTACACAATGCGAAGAACAAACGTATATCTATAGTGTATGTATTTATTCCAGAAACAAATTGATTTAAGGGGAGGAAAACTTTTTTTTTCGAAGAAAGTACACTTACAATACCAGGGGTAAATAGTTCTTCCGATGTTTTTGTCAGTTTTTGCCGGGGACTTCGATTCCAATACCAACAACTGTCTACTTGAAACGACTACTCTTAAAAATTAACAACTGAAAGTTAATGAATCAACTGGATTATTTTGAAAATAGTTTCGAAAATGAAAGTGATCAACACGAACAACAACAAAACAACACACAGATAGTCGACACTGTCATTTGACGATCTGAAAATGATCTTTTTTTTAATGTGGTTGATTCCTTTACTGAACTTCATTTTTGTCCTGCCTCTGTAGTCTACATGGTGTCATTCTTTTAGCAGGTTAAGGAAAAGCTGCTCAATTCGGACAGCTAAAGTATAGGCTGATCTAGTTGAACAAAAGCTATTTTATTGCTTTCCATTTTATTTTGTCAAGTTAAATTCCCTTGAGGCGTTTTATCAACAGGAGATTTTCCGATTGCACCCTTGTCTCTCGCTCCGTTTTTAAGTTCAATGAGAGTTCAAAGAATACTGGATACCTGCTTGAAGTGGAAATTAAAATATTGTCTGGTTGAATTTCATGTGAAAAGCCAATAGGGCACAGGTGATGAAATCAAATAATTTAATTCTAAAGCAATATAAAAGAATTAAATATTCTTTAGTTGTCCCCCGATACGCAAGTGGGAGGGGGACTTGGAAATACTACCCGTCTGTCTGTTCGTCCGTCCGTCCTTCCGTCCGTTCGAACCATGTTGTGAACGCGATATTTCGAGAACAATCAAACTCATCAACTTCAAACTTGGGGGGGTGACTTGACATCAGTGAGAAGATGGCTGGGATTGTTTTTCACCAAACTGCATTATCGAAGATGGCCACCGTCGGCCATCTTAGATTCCAACCATCCCAAAAATGTTGTGAAAGCGAAATGTCGAACAGTTCAACCGATTGACTTCAAACTTGGGGGATGACTTAACATCAGTGAGAAGATGGCTGGGATTGTTTTTCACCAAACTGCGTTAACCAAGATGGCCCCCGTCAGCCATCTTATATTCCATCCATCTCCAAAATGTTATGAACACGATATCTAGAGAACAATTCAACCGATCGACTTCAAATCTGGGGAGTGACTTCACATCAATAAAAAGATGACTGGAATTGTTTTTCACCAAACTGTGTTAACCAAGATGGCTGCCATGCATCTCCAAAATGTTAATTATGAACACGATGGTGTGACATTTTCTGTCTATCCATCCGTCGGAGCGTCCTTCCATCCATCCGTCCGTTCGTCCCAACCATGTTGTGAATGCGATATCTCGAGAACAGTTCAATCGATTGACTTCAAACTTAGGGGGTGACTTGACATCAGTGAGAAGATGGCTGGAATTGTTTTTCACCAAACTGTGTTATCCAAGGTGGCCACTATCAGCCATCTTAGATTCCATCCATCCCAACTATGTTGTGAACGCGATATCTCGAGAACAATTCAGCCGATCAACTTCAAATATGGAGGGTGACTTTACATCAATAGCTACCCATCCGTCCTTCCATCCTTCATAACGTCCTTCCGTCCCTCATACCGTCCTTCCATCCCAACCATCTTGCGAACGAGATATCTCAAGAACAATTCAACCGATTAACTTCAAACTTAGCAGATGGCTGGGATCTCAGAAGAAAGTCACTCATTTTTCGGCACAACTATGCCACCGGATAGACAATTTGCAACATTGTCCTTCACAATTATATCTCCTTCACATCAACAAACCACACTCCTAGCAACAATTTACCATCACACAAAATATATATGGTGATTATATCCCGTGTGTGACAGTGTGAGAAGTCCATTTCCAGACAAGCTTTTTGGCGGGGGACTTGCGAGCTACTCAGCTTGTATCACAGTACCAGTTATACGTGTATGTATTATACAGCAAACGGTCCCAAAAATTTGATTAAACTCAATTTGCACTGCCAAAAGCATGCTAAAAACTAAATTTGCCAGAAAAAAAAACTCAATTTGACCATGAATGGTCTTAAACGAAATGACTTCTATGAATCTCTGCACCATGTCAGATATACAGTAAATTACCCGGGAAGTTGAGGCCACTGATACGAGATTGCCATAATTGTCGTATTCCTAGGCTGTTGAGAAAAAATTAGTCCGACATTAAAACTGTGAAAATCGGCTTGTTATTTCATCTAAAAGTTCTCAGAATGGATTTGAACGATAATAAACGCCTATTTTATCGGAAAAGAGCAACTTGTATTTTGTCTTGTCACAGGATTGTAGGAACCTGTGAGATCTGTCAAAATCGAAAGGAGTGCCCATGTGTTCGTGCGTGCTGCCAACTCATCAATGGCGGAGTTGAGTTTTCAGTTGTAAAATGAACTGTGGTCGTCGGCCAGCTACAAGCCATGTCTCGCAAAACAAGTCCT
>JAVTVY010001585.1:0-32927 GCA_036873755.1 Hanleya hanleyi | reverse complement strand
ATTTGATGTCGTTTGTAATTTCTGTGGCCTGTAACCGACATCACATCAATGATAGACATACCCGTCTCAAGCAGAACAGTGACAGTTGTTGATCTCAAGCAATGGTTGGTGTAACGAGTAATCTTCAGATGTATTTATTTATAAGACTTAATTATAATCTAAAACGAATTTGATACCTTTAAATATCCGTATTTCCTATTTCGTTTGCCTGTTGGTCCCTGGCTCATTTCGTTTGTTATCCAGATCTCTTAATTTCTCATCATCAGCGGAGAAAAATCTCATTTAACCTGCGTCTCTCATGAACTTTTCGATCTCCGCTTCTCTAGATAATTCACATCTGAAAGCGCGTCTTGTTTCTCCTGTTGATCTTATTGTGTACACTCGTATGTCCCAATTGGTTTGTAAATATCTGCGATTATACATTTTCTGCCTTTAAAATAAACGGAAGTTCCTACTTGCAGGGTATCAATTCTACTTGTTTATTCGATTGTACAGGCAGACGAGACTTTGTCCTGCAATTTATCACCCGCCCTGTGAAATGGATTCTCTCGAGTGAACACCTGTGCGTGTCAAGATCACGGGTGTAGAATTCTTACGTCACAAAGATTTTAACCGTGCTAAACCGTGTAATAATTGCACGGTTATCAGTGTGTAATAGGTGTAAGTGTTATAGAATATATAATATATGAGGTGTGGCATCTTGTTTTCTCCGTCTCACCCTGTACAAGACAATGATTGGGGTCTCGTGGCCATGGGGTCACTTTTGTTGAAAAGTTATGATGACGCATGCGTAGTAAATAGGCAGATCGGGTGTGGGCGTTTTGGGGTCGAGGTGGATTATCCGAGTCTATGGCTCGCATGCACAGACGAGCAGTATTAGCGAAAGTGGGCATTTTGGAGGCGCGCAAGAACGTATTTGAGAGATCGAGGGGCTATATCGCATCCAAACAGGGCGTGTAGGGTCTCATATTGAAGCTCTTGTGGTGTAGACGACGACTTCAGGGATGTCTATGTCATCAGTGACATCATTGGGGACGTCATCAGTAGAAGTAGTAGCGAAAGCTGGCATTTCGGGGGTGCGTGGGGGTGTGTTTGAGGGATTGAGGGAGCATTCTTGGTCCGAATGGGTCGTGTGAGGTATCATGATGAAGCACTCTTGGAGGAGCGTCAGGCAGGGCTTGTGGGGCGTGGAAGTAGAGGCTATGGCGCTCTTGTGTAGACAAGAAATTGTGGGGGAAAGCACATGGGAATGGACGTTTTAGCCTCGAGATGGACCACTACTGGTCCGAATGGTGTGCGGGAGGTGTCATATTGAAGCAATCGTAGAGAACTCTCCGATTGGACTGGTGCGTCGTGGAAGTAGGGGATATGGCGCGCATGCACAGTGGTAAAATTGTATGGGAATGGACGTTTTGGGGTCAAGATGCCCCACTATTGGTCCGAATGGGTCGTGTGAGGTATACTAGTCAAGCACTCGTGGACTAGAGTCAGACTGGGAGTAATATGCGCCTGTGAACTCGGGGAGTAGTAGAGAAAGGAGGGATTCGGAAGTGCAAAGGAGCGCGTTTGGGGAGAGGTGGCCATGTTCGCTCTCGCTACCTTGGTGGAGTTACCTCCGCGTATGTGTGTGGGTGTGTATATGTGGTGGTGGAGGAGGAGGAGGGGGATGAGGAGGAGGTGGAGGAGGAAGAAGAGGAGGAATGCTAGCGAGTGAGTGAGTGAGTAAGTGAGTGGTCATTTAAAGTCGTTTGTAAACCATTAGCCTCAAGCTGTATCCAAACATGAGTGGTGTCCTGTTGAAGCTCTTATCGGACAGAGCCAGAATGGTGGTGATACGCGTGCGCATGCGCAATGAAGTAATAGAGAAAGGGAGTTGCGGAAGTGCTTACTATGCCCCAGGCACTTCAAAGTTATATTCATATCAATAGTTGCAGCGAGAGAAGGGGAATCCCACACAACGCCTTAACGCCTATGTTACCGCCTTAACGCTTTATCTTATAGCCTTACAGCCCTAGCATAACGCCTTGACGCCGACAGATGAGAGAAAGAAAGATCAACTCGTTCACAAGTTTTCATATAGTTTATTCTTCAATGTTACATCATGCCCAAGCCGCGTTGTATACGTTTACAATTCAAGTGTGCTCTTTTTCAATCACAGGCCGCCCTTCGAGAAAGTTCAAAGGTCATATTCGTTCTTGTCCGTTAGATATATCCCCGGCTGATCTTGTCCAGTCAGTCGCCATTTCGGAAAGATCAATCTTCGGCCATGTTCGCTTTGATGCGTTTGTTCTAATCGTCGTCGGGCAGGCCAGGATACTGTAACGGCAACATGTCCTGGAACAGCTGTTTGCGCATTTTGATCGCATTCTGATCGCATTTTTGCAGGGTGATAGTGCCATAACCTCTTCCAAGTGACGCTTGGTCTTCATGATGGACCTGTGCGTGGGGTCGCCTTTCATTTTAAACGGTAACAGGCTATACCGTTCATAGATCCCCATGGCTGTTTTTCTGATGCAGGGGAGCATTTTGATGTACGCCTGTTGTAAGTTGTCTTGATCGATCACCGCAGCGTGAGTATTAATAGCTTCATGCACAATACGATTCCAGAAGGTAGGTTCTCTCTCACTTCCCTGGGATGTAGGCTGACTATCTGAGGCCAAGCTCTCCGTATCAGGAGATAGACTGTTTCGGTAATGTCTGGTGAACGTGCGTTTGCACACAGAGCATATATTACCCATGTTGACGGTTGAACGTCGACTGTGCACGTTTTGGGGAAACGCTTGCTTTTATGGAGAGTAAGGCCGCCAACCCCCAGCTTAACGCTTCAACGCCCTGTTGAAATAGCTCAGAAGCTCTGATTGTTCTATATATTTCATGGAATTGACACTAGTTCATCGAAATGCGGTGACGCCCGTCAACGCCCGTCGTTACGCCTTAACGCCCTTCCTTAATGCCTTAACGATCGTCGTTACGCCTTATCCCCTGTCTCAACGTGTTAACGCCCTATCGTAACGCCTTAACGCCTTATCTTAACGCCATAGCTTAACGCCTCTACTATCGAGCTCATACACTGTACCCTATAGCCCGTAGGGCAAAGGGTACACCAGGGTGCTGGTGTACCACACATGCGTTAAGGCGTTAGAGCTCGTCAGTAAAGGCGTTCAGCTAAAGTGTTAAGGTAGCGAGAACGATCATGGCCCCCTCTCTCCAAACGCGCGCCTTTGCACTTCCGATTCTCCCCTTTCTCTGCTACTCCCCCAGGGCGCAGGCGCATATCACTCCCAGTCTGACTCGAATCCACGAGTGGTTGACTAGTATATCTCACACGACCCATTCGGACCAATATTGAACCATCTCGACACCAAGACGGTCATTCCAGTGCTCTTTTCTACTGTGCATACGCGGATGATCAGATGTTCCCCCACGAAAGCATTCCCATGTACTTTTACCACTGCGAATGCGCGCCATAGCCCCTACATTCATGATTCCCAAGTCCAGGCGGAGGTTCATCCACGAGTGATTCACTATGACACCTATTCGGATCAATAATGGTCCGTCTCGAGACTAAAACGTCCATTCCCATGTCCTTTTCCCACAATTTCCTGTCTACGCAAGCGCGCCATATCCTCTACTTCCACGCTCCACCAGTTTTGTCTGACACTCCTCCACGAGTGCTTCACCATGACATCTCACACTGCCCATTCCGACCAAGAATGGTCCCTCAATCACTCAAACACACCCCCACGCACCCCCAAAATTCGTCACTGGTGACATGGACATCCCTCAAGTCGTGGCCTACACCACGAGAGCTTCAATATGAGACCCTACCCGCCCTATCTGGATGCGATATAGCCCCTCAGTCTCTCAAATATGCCCTTGTGCTTCTCCGAACTGCCCACTTTCGCTCCTTGACTGCGCATGCGCGCCATAGCCTTCCTTCCACGTCACTCCTGTCTAGTCGGACGCTCCCCCACAGGTGGTATACATTGACACATCCCACGGTCCATTCCAACTACAGGTAATCCACCTCGTCCCTAAAACGCCCACCACGATATGCCTATTTACATAACTTTTCAACAAAAGTCACCCCATGGTCAGGAGACCCTAACCATCGTCTTATACAGGGTGAAACAGAGAAAGCAAGACCACATAGTAAAATCCACAAGAAAAAAAATGACCACCCCAATACGCGTACCTAATACTCCTTGGGACAGCGACCAGCCGAGTTATTGCCCCGTCAGGGTTGTCGTCCTTGCTTCCAGATCTTAAGATAAGATCTTAATTTTCATATCATCCATTCCAAGCGGGTGCCATTTTCTATGTACCGATCTGATAAAAAGAGACCTGCAGGAATGTTTTTTAACTTTTGCGAACGATTGTTCACGGCTATATTATATAATACTAACGTGTGGGTGTATGTATAAAATACATTCATACCACGGAAGACAACATGTTGAGAATTTGCTGATACCCGATAACGTCATCGCTCTACATCGGGACACGGGGGATTCCCCGTGGAGACACCCTATTCTATTTATAGATCATGACGTCAGTTCTATTTATAGATCACCCGAATTGAGGAGTTGAACAGTACATGTTAATACTGCGTACTATAAGTCTAACTCCCAATGTATTCATGTATTTTTTTCGTGGCTATACGGATCGACCATCGTGTATTCAATCCTATCACGGGTCACAAATATCCTGCTCCTGCGCATGGACTGTCAGATAGCCACCGGCTATTGCTTACATGTTGTTCGACCTTAAATAAAGTTAACACCCCTATCAATCAACGGGCCATTCCCGGCGATTCAGGCGATCCGCCGCGTATTTGAAGTGACGCTGACATGGGACTACTTTCTGTCAGCGGAGGCTTCTGACCTGCCAAACCGGACCGCCTCATCGCTGTGGAATACCTCCCCCGGGTCACTCCCGGTCACGTGACCTTTGCCGGAACTATAGTGACCTTCACCTTCACGTGATCTCCACGCGACCTCCACAAAGAACCCGAATGTTGCACTCAATGCGAGGTCAAATCACCTTTCATTACTACTGTCCATCATACAAGTATTATCGCTTAAGATTGTGGCTGATAACCCAAAGCATATTTGGCTGAATATTTCCCCGCAGCAAGAGGAGAGAAAAGCGAAGGGCATGGGATATTGCATATGGAGAAAGGGGCTGGATAAGTTTGGGGAGGAGGACGGGGACATATCCCATGTT
Source organism: Hanleya hanleyi (assembly GCA_036873755.1). Taxonomy (NCBI): domain Eukaryota; kingdom Metazoa; phylum Mollusca; class Polyplacophora; order Lepidopleurida; family Hanleyidae; genus Hanleya; species Hanleya hanleyi. The sequence continues at coordinate 27,704 of JAVTVY010001585.1, read as the reverse complement.
CGGTAATCGAAATCCTGACTCCACCTAATCAATTGATATAAATGGAGCATTTGCACTATTATTCAAGTTAATCCTTGGACAATGTCGTTTTTTCCTCGATGACAGTAGGCCGTGCATCGACATGGCCGCATAAACTCCGGTTTATTAACCCAGAACACATATTTAATCGATGATAACAGGAATATTTTCGACCTGAAGTTGCCAAATTTATCACAAATGTAAGCTTAAAGGTCCTTACTTGGACTAGTATAAATAATTTATTCTTATTATATATTTTACATGCAGTTATGAATAGTCAGTAAACCCGCCCCAGGTTATAGAGATAGGGGAGAGATCATGAGAACGAACCGGGGCCTACGCGATGTCCCACGTGTAGTGCACTAGGCGCCGCCAACGGGGCAAGATAGCATTACCCAAGGATTAATGTAGGAAGGCGGATCAATGATCTAGCGATATTACATTGTGATGAAATGTAACATTACTCAACTTTCGCCTCTTCGTTTCGAAGGCAGTCTAACATGTTACGTTTGACTATTACTTTGGAGCTTGAAAAAGTCAACGGTTGGCTTCGCAAAAATTTTCAATAAAGGTGTTTGCCGTTTGACTTTCGGCAATTTGACTGGGCATGAGATAAGCAGACCAAGTGACAGCCTGTTATGACTTTATAGGGCCATATTGACGTTTGTCCTCGAGAACCCAGAGAAGTATGACGTCTCTTGATGTGCATGGTCTCATACGGCCCCAAGCCCCGGGTTAAGCGAAATTAGACACGAGTTAATAAACGTAACGACATAGATCCTGCACGCTACGCTTGTCTAGCATGAGAATAATAACAGTATGGTTGATATCCTGAGTTTCTGTTAATTACAAGCACATGTACTTACATTCTGCAGTGCGCATGCTCACATTTATTGTTTCCCAGTCCGAAGGACTGGCTTTACGCTACCAGCATTAATGTGATACGTGATTAAGCATGACATTCAGTATATTTTCGTCATTCCTATAGTCATGCTTCGTCTGGCAATATACAAAAAAAACAGACCTGCATATAGTTTGCACTGATCCCGTTATTTTATTTGATCCGAAAAGAGTGGATAGACGTGTGTAGGTTAATTAAATTCACATATGCTTACATTCTGCAGAAAATATTCAATTTCTCTCTCTCCGTGGTAGCTCCGGTGTAGCCTTGTTCCATACTACGTGAGAACAAGGCCCCGGCTGTAAGCCAGTCACCAGATCGAGTTGTTGGGAAATTGCCGTACGGGCAATATTTGCCGAACCAATTGACCATAACCAATAAAATAATTCGATTCTATGTCCACTTACCTTTCATAAAAATCCTTGTTTATGAGTGACCGTCCGTTTTTAGCTTGGCAAGAGATCGAAACTCGGACGAGGGGGTTAAACTGTCCATGTAAAACTTATCGATGTAAAGATGGCGGAGATGTGGACAGTTTTACCCCCCTCGTCCGAGTTTCGATCTCTTGCCAAGCTAAAAACGGACGGTCACTCATAAGCAATGATTTTTATGAAAGGTAAGTGGACATAGAATCGAATTATTTTATTGGTTATGGTCAATTGGGTCGGCAAATATTGCCCGTACGGCAATTTCCCAACAACTCGATCTGGTGACTGGTTTACAGCCGGGGCCTTGTTCTCACGTAGTATGGAACAAGGCTACACCGGAGCTATCTCCGTGGCTGTATTGCTCTGTATTGGTTGCTTACACTGACCAGTATAGAAAGCCGAGAAATGGAGAGAATTCTCCCAGAAGACCGACCAATTATCCCCATATGTTACTTTCACTCGAATCCTGTTTACAAGTATGTTGACTGTATGTGTGATGTTTATACTTATATTTATCAGGCAGTTAAATTTACTCCCTATTATCTTCATAGCTTGGGGGCGCCCCGTTATGACACGAGGGTCCATTGGCTGTGGTACTGAGACAAAGGAGCGCGAGAATTTTAAAGAGAATATAAAGATTTATAAAATGACTAAACATTTCTTATTTGACTCTAATACAGTTCATCTTATTTTGTTTATTTTAAAGAAAATGTTTTCAACGCAAAAATAGTGTAATCACGCAAAGTACATTTTGATAAGTTTGGCAAATACACCGTATATTCACGATCCCCAAATCACTCATGGGTAAAAGTTAAGGCCGCGATGCGTGTCCTAGTTACCCCCTGTATGTAGGTTATATCTAAAATTGGGAGATGACGGATGGATGGAAAAGGAAAAGAAGATATTGTATTGTATCGATAGAAGACTGATATAGAATAGATCAAGTGGAAAATATAAATAAGCAAAGTTGACAAATTTATCATAGCGTATAGAAGTCCAGGGTCTTTACCCGCGATCGAAGGGGTTTTTACTGTTTATTTGACATCCTCGCACTGGGAGAGTCAACGTGGAAAGTTCATCCGACCTAATTTTGGAGAGGAAAATGTATTTGTTCTGACGGAAAATAGGAAGTTTGTGAAAGACGTGAATCTGAGTCTGCGAAATTGACGTGGAAAAATAGTTAAAAATTGAACTGTATATAAAGAATACGTGGGTTCTATGTACTGATGCACGGATACAGTTTTTAAGAGTTGTTGGTCTAAGGATTCAAGCAGGTGGTCGCCAGAGGTTCGAACTTTTACGGGGCGCATGGACTGAGTGAAATTTTTAGAGAATTTGGAAACTTTATCTGAAAACATGGCACTTGCAACCACGGAAGCTCGTAGGAAATATCGAAAACTATTTGATTCCTTGGACGTGGATAAAAATGGGGCGGTGGATATGGAAGAACTCACCGATGCTCTTAAATTGAAAGGATTAAAATCGGGAAGAGCAAGCATAGAAGCGCGGGTAAGTTATTCTTAAAATAATTTGTTAATCGGTGGGTTTTTATTCATTTATTTTTAGGGGTTTTTAGGCTATATAACGCAGATATTTGGTATTATTTTAGAACACATATAGGGTTATAGTTGCGATGTCAGATCGAACTTAATTTGACATGAATCAGCTAATAGTCAACCTGCAGTAGGCATATATTTGACCCCATGCAGCTTTATCAGTTAACCTGGTCAAGTTAACCTTTAGTTATTACATTTGGTGGAGATTGGTCTCTCGTTTTGTCAAATGTTTACTTAAACCCTATATTTATATTGGGTTTTCTGTTTGGGGCTTGTAAATGCCCTTATCTTAACAGTCCAGGAACTTGCAGACCCCATAATGTTTGTTCGATGTCTTGGCTTACTTTTGACTTTTGTTTTCAGTTGTTTTCCACATCTTCGCGCACCATCATGTAGGAAATTATTTTCAAACAGCTAGCTGCGGCACTTCAAAGCGAAGCTGAGGTTCATTATCCAAACAGATTGTGTTTGGAACAGTTGCCTGGCCTGTGGAATATTGCATGGCTGATACCTAAATATATATTCAATAAACTTTGAAATTAATAAATATATATATATAATTTTTTAAGTCGATTTTTTGTTCCTAGATTTTTTTTCTTCTCATCTTTGACTTGAATAAAATTTTGAGTCAATAAAGACTCGAACAGAATCCGAGTTACTAACTGAACTCTATGACACAGAAAAAGAGAATGAGAAAAAAAACTCAAAACTGTATGGATGAGTATGACTGTATTTGAGTGAAAGATTACATTGATTATTAAATCGAAAAACTTTTCTAGAGCACGTTCACGCAGAAGTTTACACGATGAGAGATGGAACTTTTAAAAAAGCTAGTGAAATATGAGAGAAAATAATTTAGGAAAAATAAAATAAAAATTCCATTTGAAGAAAACTGTTATAGGTCTATTCATTAATTTCATAATTTATTAAAAAGATATACCGTATATGTATCTACCATCCAATATTCCACAGGCCAGGCAACTGTGGTGTTTGGCCCCAGTTATTGATCGAAATTACCCTATGCTAGTCATCCTTATATTCTTAGAGTTTCTTTGATAGCATTGTTTTCAGTTAAAATGATGTTGCAGCGTGTTGTTCAGTTGGGCTCTTGTGTATACATCTTTAAGACCTTGACCTCCATTCGTCATGAGTATTGCTTTCCAACATCTCGAGGCTGTAGAAGACAGACAGCTGTATTTAAATACAGCTTTAGCTGGCGAAAAGGCTGTGGAAGGAAATCGAAGCGGACTGACCCGACCTCGATACAAAAGCGCATATGTGACCCATATTTTGTCGTAATTTGTCCACTTGCCGATGAAAACTGCCTCAACCACACTGGCTGCTGTAGTTTACGTGTTAGAGCTTCTTGCCTTCTGACACGAGAAATGAATTATGTTGCATGTACGATGGAGTGCCCAAGTCCATCCATCCTAACTTTAAAACCTGTAGCGATCAGCGAGAGAGAGGGAAAATTAAGGTTTAACGTGTATAGCGAGCAGCTTTCGATGTATACTCTCAAAATGATTGAGGAATTCCTCCTGAAAATTCAGGCCCCTCGATTACAACTAATTTCCAGGGATTTCAGCTTGAAATTCAGGAAATATTTCTGTGATTAAGTGTTGAAGACCAACTAATTTCCTGAAGTTTATAGACTTCCTCACTTAGTTCAAATGGGTAACAAAGGTACACCTTTAAGACTAACTAAGACTAAAAAAAGTTCAATTTTACCTCCCAGAAATGCAATAATTAGCTCAGGAAGTATGTCCTGACTTTTAGGTTGATATTCCTGAAAAAATGAATTCTGGTTTTATGACCCGATTTATTCCAAGAGTGTATCTTAACGGATTTAGCTGTCACGTTCTAGCTCCTAAATGCTGCGCGGGAAGGGGGTACTTAGATTTGTTGATAAATATGAATGTACAAGCCATACACGAGAGATGAACACTTGATCATTTCTTATAAAATCCTATCTGGCCTGGGTGATTTTTTCACGGAGCAGGTTGACCTTAACACAAGTTTCAAAGTTCCAAGCTCCAGCACCGAAGCTCCAAGCTCCAAAGCTCCGATTTGGTACATATGTAGTAGTTGTATATGTCATCGCCAGTCAGCCCATAGTATAATTTTACTCATTGGTTTATCTGTCTAGAGTGTACGACACCACGTGTTTGTGAATGTTGTGGAGTTGAGAATTATATTGTGTCAATGAATAAAACAAATCGCATCTAACACCTACTCGGATCAAAATGCTTTTGAATCGAAAGCGACGAATCCATCAGGATAGGTATGAAGTCCAATCCGTGAGTATAGTATGCAATATGGCCAGACACAATGAACGGTTCGCAAGATGGCTGCTCTCTGGTTACCCCTCGGCCATTTCGGCCTCGGGGTATTGTCGTCGCCATGTACGTCCGTCCGTACGTCCGTCCGTTACCGCACTTTAGGCAAAACCGCTTGATACACAACCACCAACTTTTTAACACTTATTTATCTAGTGCTAAGTAAGACGCCTATCGAAAGTGGCTCCCCTCGGTCGGTATTTTACAGAGTTATGTCCCTTTACAGATATATTAATTTCTATTTCTGTCCTATATGCCTGAATGTAGCCAACTATATCTACAGAACTGTGTTCGGTATAGCTACTATATTTTGGAAACTTTTTTATATTGCTGTATTCTACAAACCAACAAAGGATTACTCGCCTCGGCTTAAGGAGTTATGTCCCTTTCGGATGTAATAATCTCCTATTTTGTTATCTGTAGCTGAATGTATAAGTTATATCTGCAGATCCGTGTTCGGTACAGCTTATTCATCTCGGTTCTTATTTTACAGAGTGCTAAGTCAGACGCTAAGTCAGGAAGTGGCTCTCCGCGGCCCATATTTTAGAGAGTTATGCCCCTTTACAGATATAATAATTTCTATTTCTGTCCTATATGCCTGAATGTAACCAACTACCGGTATATCTTGATCATCCCACATAGAACTACCTCTTCCCCAATTCACACTACACATGGGTCTCAATCACTTGGGGAAAGCCGAGGGGTTTTAATTAGAGCAATCTCATGTTTTTACCATAGTGATGGCACTATTATGTTAGCCATATAGTATACCTTCTTCACGTAGTGATCAGTCATTATCTGACGTTAAAACCATGGAAGTAGCAGTGTATCCCAATTCTGTCGTAATGGCTTCTGTCAAGCTTACCAAATATGATGGGAGATAAATGTACAAGCACTTGACATACATGAACGTCTGAATTATGACAATTTTGGTCGAGGGGTAAAACCCACAATCTTAAAACTACGATATACAATTAGCTACAATATAGACTATGTTACATACGGGAATTAGAATGATTTTTGGGCCGATTTGGGCTTCGAGGAAACATCCTTTCCATACTACTACCAGTGGCACTCGTCGGGATATCAGACAAAGTGCATTTACTTTTTAGATTCGGAAAGTTCAGCATACTGACTTCGACATGTTCCTACGAAGTAGGCTACCATTTGCAAATTGTCCGGTAATGAGTGAGTGAGTCAGTCAGTCAGTCAGTCAGTCCATCCGAATCCTTTCGTCGGCAAAATAAGGAGAACCGTTGACATTAAAACCTTGAGTTTTGGCATGAACGTGCATTAGGGCATTGTTACCAGCAAGTTCTGAACTGACCGAATTCTGATGAAAATTTGATTTATAATTATTTTTTATTATTTATTGATGGCTCAGCGAGTGCACTGTCATGTCCATCTGGAACCCTTGGCTGTATGTTTCACTGTGACTTTTGAAGGTTCCTTGATACGGCATATCACGTTGGACCGGTTCTCGTCAAATCATCGAAGTTGAGCGACTTTGAGCCCGGTCAAGACTTGGATGGGTGACCTCGTGCTGTACTGCTGGGCTGATAAGTGTCCAGGGTAATAGGAACTGAGGGCGATAATAGTTGCTACGCTAATGACTCACCAGCGGTGACATCTGGGAAAGTTAATAGTACCCACTGTCAATTAGAGACTGTAAATTCTCTCACGGTAGCACATAGAGCCCCCAAGTCATCTCTCAAGTACACACTTAAATCATATCAAACCCTACTTCGTAGGTCCTGTGACGTTAGTCACACTGCCATGTTGCATTAAGAGGCTTTTGTATGGCTTATCTATGTGAAACGGTCCTAATCTGCAGCATCCCGGAAATATTTAGCTGGAAATGGAACAGAATATTCAACATCTAGCATCTTGCATCTTATTATAGCTCAATAAGCTTATGGATTGTATACCTCATCTATTCCCTTACTTTCTCTGATCCTTTATCTATCCTGACGACGCTTCACGGCATTTCGACTCCAGATTTTTTTGTTTTGTTTTGTTTTTTTTTCAATTTGAGAGAGGAGGGGAGCACATTTTCCGGCCCTATAGTTATCCAGGCGAAGTTTCATGATCTCTTGACCACAACTCTTTACACATAAACAGAGATCAATATTAAAATTATTTCCACGAAGTAGGCTCTCATTTGCAAATTGTCCGGTAATGAGTGAGTGAGTGAGTGAGTGAGTCAGTTCATCCGAATCCTTTCGTCGGCAAAATAAGGAGAACCGTTGACATTAGAACCTTGATTTTTGGCATGGACTTGCATTAGGGGACTGTTACCAGCAAGTTCTAATAACTAGGTCAAATTTCATCAAAAGTAGGTCAGATTAGAACTTGCTGGCAACAGTCCCCTAATGCAAGTCCATGCCAAAAATCAACGTTCTAATGTCAACGGTTCTCCTTATTTTGCCGACGAAAGGATTCGGATGGACTGACTGACTGACTGACTCACTCACTCACTCATTACCGGACAATTTGCAAATGAGAGCCTACTTCGTAGGAATAAACTTTCCCACACTAACCGTGCGTAAAATAACGATTTAGCACGCCTATAAAAACATTACTTCTTAAATACAGCATAATTAGGGCCTTTCTGTTAACATTATGTTATTAATGACAGTTAATAATTCCAGACAGTTTTAAGCGCAATATGATGTGTATCATCGTCATCATTGAAAACTGTTGACCGCTTCTCTCATAACAATGACCATCTTGTATTTATATATATATTTTTGAGATCTGGCGTTAGCCAGGCTCTTTAGAATGCTGCAGGGAAAGGACAAAAGTGCAAACCGACTCACGGGATAGCCTTACGCTGCATGAAAGTAGTTCCACAGAGATGAGTTTTGGGGATCCTTAGTGGTTGAAAGGCTTTTGTATGTCTATTTTTAGTCACTAATAGTCACTTGGCATATATTTGATCCCTTATCTGCATAAAATATTACTCTGTTCATTGTTTTCCCACGAAATATGAGATTAATACGCTCTAAAGTATGGCAGACTGGTATCGTCACTTTACCAAAGCTTGGACTCTGCTGAGAAAATTATACAGTTTAGCTGGTTAGGTGTATATGTGAGAGATGCTCTACCATAGCAGCCAACCTGGCCACCATTGTCTCATTATCACCTTTGCAGGCCACTGTTTGCTTTTCTCACAAGAGCAAGCTGTAACATATCTTAGAATCTTTTCCTATCTTGTACTCCACCAGTCAACCTGTGGGATATCCAGAAAGTGTAATACATGTCTTGTCTTATCCTAACTTGTGACATAACCATCATCAACCTTGATGTCCAGCCCTTCTCACTTAGAACACTAAATCAATCTCTATTTACCTCTAGGTATAATCTCTCTTATTTACCTCTTTGGTACATGTATGTTCTGTACAAACTGACCTTAATCCCCTGTGGGTATTTAGGCCTACATGTAGACTTCATTCCACTGGCCCCTTTTTCCATCGAATTCTCAACAGGTCAGTTTGCAGTTTCACGGCAACACCAACAATACCATGTTAAAGAAGGTATCGTATTCCTTTCTTTATGTCAATACTTGGATGGGTGACCGGGTGCTGTACTGGCTGGGCTGATCAGTGTCCAGAATAATAGGAACTGTGGACACTCTCGTGTGCTGGCACATGTAGGCACCGTCGTGATATGACTGAAACAATGTTGAAAACGACGTTAAATCCTACTCACTCACTCACTCCTTTCTTTATGCTGGTTAAATTAACATGGTGGTCATGGTGTTCATCTCGAATCCCGAACTGACGTATTGGAGGAATTATGTATCAAGATAAAGAGTACAATTCAGCTATTTTGTTCAGGTTGGATGAGCACCTACTGTAGTGTCTAATTGGACGGAAATTAATTGGGAACACATGGTTAGCGTAATGTGTGCAACTTCTTCATTATAGGACTACCTTTCATTGTTCCCACAGATCAATTTCACATAAACTACGATAAAAGTAACTCCGAAAATGGAAGTCATTATGATATAATATTCTATATTTCGGCTTCCATTTTCGGAGTTACTTTTATCCTAGGACTGCCTTTCTTCGGTATGTTCAACTTCATTATGTCGGTACCTTTTAAGAAGGGCCGTTCGAGCCATAAATCCAAACGTTTAATAAATTTAAACGTTTTAACTTGCACCAACCAATCAGATGTCATGAATTGACATTTGGAAGACCTTTTCCTGTCCAAAAGCAAACGTTTGCTGTTGTAACGTCCAATACTTTAGACGTTTCCTGTCAAAACGCAAACGTTTCTAGTAGTACTATTCGAGACTTTTAAACGTTTCCGGTTTAAGGGAAATCGTTACCGGTTGTGATCATCCAGTCAGATTTTTTTTATTGCTGCCGCGTATGTTCAAACCTCCACATCAACACGTGTCCACTGGCAAAACGTTTCCGCTATGTAGTCTGTTTGAACCAATCAAAATAACCCTTACAAATATTCGCGCATATTGTATTCCTCATGCCCACCGTGCATCATGTCCTGCGCAAATTGTCTCGGTGCCAAAGATATTCTCCAAAACCTAATTTGTAAGAACGGTTTTCATTGGTTAAAATACACTACATACCGGAAACGTTTGCCAGTGGAGATTTGCACGTGTTGGTGTAGAGGTTGGAATACACGCGGCCCAATTAAAAAATCTGATTGAACGATCACAACCGGAAACGTTATTCTTTTAACCGAAAACCTTTAAAAGACCGAATTTTTTTTTTACAGGAAACGTCTGAAGTCGCGAATTTACAACTGGAGACGTTTGCTTTTTAACAGGAAAATGTCAGTTCATAATATCTGATTGGTTGGTAAATTTAAACGTTTAAACTTTTTAAAGCTTTACAATTTTTAAACGTTTAAGAAGTTAAAACGTTTAAAGGATGCGTTTATGGCGCGAGCGGCCCTTCATATACAATTGTATATATGTATATTTATTTTTCGACCCCGTGGAAGATCAGCCTTATTGGCTGAACGGGTCATCGAAGTAAAATAAAGTCCATTATTATTATTATTATTACAGGATGTAACTTGTGATTGCGTTTTAGCCACATACATTCGTGCCTGGTGCCACCTGTGCCTAACTTGAAATTAAATATATAATTGTGCGTTTATTTCATTACAAACTTATCCCCCAATAACCCAGCTACCAGATCTCATTAAAGCCCATAGGCTCTAGTTTTGTAATTTAATGCTAATGGTATCTATTGGATGAGATCTTTCGAGTAAGGCCGCGGGAATTCCTGATGGACGATAGCCGACTTCTGAATGTCGGATCTGACGTCAAGTTTCTTCATGTGTTGCACAGGGGCTCGTTACCGTTGTTAATTGGTTAATTAGGCTGATTATAAGGAGGGGGGTGTCGAGGTAGAGAATATTCCTTACCTCGACCCCCCCACTTATAATCAACCTAATTAACCAATTAACAACGGTAACGAGCCCCTGTGATGTGTACATAGCAAATAACGGCGACTGTTAGAAGAATTTACTAGCAGTCATTAACACCACACCATCTTAACAACATACCACCTTTAGACAAACAGTAATTTTTTCCCAAGGCCACAGAGGTCACCGTGACAAATCACATCCTTGATATATCAGTGGATCTTGACCAGAGACAGATGGTCATTTACACGAAATGTCCACATTCTGGACTGACCATACAGATCATCAAAAGAATTTGGCGATACACACTGTTTATGTAACTGGCCCTTGTAGCCTTGAACTTCGACAGCCCCATCGTTATACACGGTTACAGCATAATAGGCTCCATGGTTACAGCATGAAGCTTATCGTATATGAGCTCCATGATAACAGAATGCCGGCCCAGTCGGGCTCGTGTATATTTAGATTAGCTCCCCGAAGAGTATCTCTTAAATCAATATTATACATGGAGTCAACAAACCTTTCAAAGATTCGCGACTCAAAGCAGTAGGCCCTCGCCTCCCCCAAGGGGAAAAAGAAGAAGAAAAAAGAAAGCAAAAAAAAGAAGAAAAAAAGTGCAAAATGTTTTATCTTGTCTCATATCTTGTTAAATTGTATGAATAATGTATGTACATATCTTAATTAAATGCAAAGAAATCAGTGCTATTTTCTCGTGATTGCAATTGTTATAAGACATTTCCGTACAAATAAACTTCGATTGTTACAATCTTACACCGCTCAAATGATCCCAAATTCATCAATTTTCCAAAAAACATCTACGTTGCGAGGGGTGAAACCGCCCTTCCCCCCCGCACACACACAAAAAGCCCCGCAAATTTGACAACTTGTCCGCGCTTTTGAGACGTCATGATTAAACCTTGCAAAATTGAGGTAGAAATAGGCCACGTCCACAGTAGTTCATTTGTTGAACCGGTAAATTGGGAATGTCTATCTCTTGAAAAGTTAGAAATTATATCAGCGACTTTCGTTGGATTTGCGTACAAAATAGGTATTATAATATTGTCTATCATTTGTGAAGAAAATAAAATCGCCATAGCAACAGACATGGGGAGAATAATGCAGAACCTGTACTTGAACCAATATTATCCCGCTTTATTATATGCAACCAAGCGTGACGACCTTGAAGCAGTCTTAATACAGCAATGGACGCATTCAGCTGTCGTCTCGACCTATCTTCTGATTCTTATAGTTATATACACCGTGACCCGGCGATGAACTCCTTAAGGGAGAGAGACTAGTGTAAATGTAATACTTTGGCCTGCATTCAATAATAACCCGACCTGGCCCGGTTAATAATTACTGGAGTCTGTATAGGTCACTCGACAGAGCTCTGTGCTAAATGAGGGTGGGTCGGCCAACTTAACTTACTACGTTTAAGATCAGCGCTAGTGTCCCATCATGGGGCTTCCCCTTCTGTAGCTCCATGGTCGGTCCCATCTTTTCCATCACTTATAGAAATCTTAACAGTATTATTAAACTCCATTAGTTGGCTACAGGAACAGAATTTAACGTCTGTGTGATAACTGGATTTAGACAAAACAGTCAGAAAGACACACTTGGCATGCTCGCTGGTTTGTTACGTCTACACATAGTTTGTTTTACTAGTAGTAAATTAGCGGTTAAGAGATTGATACATAGTGGGGGAGAGAGAGGGGCTTTAGGATTGACTAGTTTATTGCACATGATCGGAGAAGGTGGGAGAATCCGTGAAATTATCCCCACCCGAAATTTTTCCCACCGACACTTTCTCCACTCGACATTTTCCCCACCTTGATATTATGAACTGTTGTATTAAAATTTGACGAAAAAAATCGTAAGCTAAGAACGCATGTCTTAGTTGGGGGCGATATACAGGACTGATTGTGATGTCCGGAACGGATCAGAAACTGTTCTTTTTCATAAATATATATCTTCGAACATCACACATAGTCCCAGTTTTATATTATATTTTTTTTCTCTTTTTTTTCGTCAAATTTACGTGATGCGCGTGTTTACGTGATTTCACAGTATTAGGATGGGGAAAATGTCGGGTGGTGAAAAATGTCTGGTGGGGATAATGTCGGCGGGGAAAATGTCGGCGGGGAAAGTGTCGGTGGAGAAAACGCCGAGCGGGGATAATATCGGTACTCCAAGATCGGAACTGGAGGATTAACTGGTTTATTACACGTATATATATAACTGGTTTATTACGCGTACACACTAACTGGTCGTAAACCTTCAAGTAAAGTTTCCATCAAATAAAAGACCATTGCGAACAGTGTCGGAAAATATTTATTTAAATTTTTTAAGATTTCATTACACAGAGTAAACTGTAATTAAAGCATGGTATTCTATGGTGGTCTGTTGCAATCATATTTAGGTTCAGTGACGTCACACTGCCTTAATACATATATTTCAAACTTTGTATGCACTTTCCAATGCTTGATTCAAGTTTAAGGTGTATATACTTTGAGTTTCAAGACAGACTCACTGTTCCAATGTGCATGTTCCAAAATCGGGGAAATTAAATGCAAGATTCAAATGGACTTGACACTCATGAGTCACCATCTCCCAGATTTTGGTGAAACATGCACATTGGAACAGTGTATACACACTTTAAGCTTGAACCAAGCATCAGAAAGTGCATACAAAGTTTGAAATATATGTATTAAGGCAGTGTGACGTCACTGGACCTAAATATGATTGCAACAGACCACCTTAGAATACCATACTTTAATTGCAGTTTACTCTGTGTAATAAAATCGTAAAAAAATTAAAATAAATATTTTCCCACACTGTTTGCAATGGTCTTTCATTTGATAGAAACTTTACTTGAGGGTTTACGATCACGTTAAATTAATGGCAATTCATAACTTCATTGAAACAGGAATAAAATGTCATCAGGGGTTGAGTCTATAAGGCCTGAAACCTGATGACATGTTATCTCACTTCTCACAATGTACATCCAAGGCAGGTGCGGATTTTTCTGCAATTCACTTACTCTGCCATCTCCCTCATGTAACACGACATAAATTTAATTGTCAACATGAGGACACTGGACTGGTACAGCCGCAAGAGCAAGGTTTACTTTGGCGTGTCAGGTTACATCTACGAGTCCACGCCATGCGGCTCATGTGCTGTGCGTTTACAATTAAATTAGTATCTTTGATAGGCATTTAGAAGTCGGCGTATATGCTTCACAGCGATAAAGAAGTTGTTATCCATGGAATAGCCTTGTGTTAATTAAATTAGTGTCGAGTTACATAGATTATCTTTCTAGCAAGTTAACCATAAATGACATACTTATCACCAGCTGGGATGGAACAAAATTAAAGTAATTATCCGTGCTTAACCCTGCTCTTAGTCTATAACAAGTCCAGACCCTGGGCACAGAATGGTCCAGCATATGTTCACAGCAGATGAATAATCAATTCTGTGCAATTTGTCTTCTAGACATGTAGATACTATTTCAGACTGATGTTATTTGGTCTGCCCAATATACTTGTCATTCTCCCATGTTCAGAATTTGTAACATCCCAAACTGAGTGTGTACCGACAGCAAGAGGTATATGTACAGTTTGAGGTCATGAGAATGCACCAAACTCCAATTCATCTCATGGCACACACATAACACAGCAGGATTTATACATTGTATCCCATTGCAAGCGTCTGGTCCGTCGTTCATAATTCAGCCGTCGTCCATTAAAGAATAATCCAAAAACCTATTCCCTATTCTATATAACAGCATTAGCGCCAAATTAAAAAAAGACAATCATAGTATACATAAACATAGGCTAGTTTCCTGCAAGAGAGAAGCGGTCAACATTTTTTCAGTGATGCCGGCAAAACATCATGATGTTCCAAAAATATCAAATTCGTATCGCTGATCAGTATTCTTAATCCATATGACAATCGTTGTAAAGTCGTCATCTAGAGAATGATGTATCGCAGTCACGCTTTGATTGTGACCATATCCCATACTGAATTTTCGTCTTTTTTGTGCTGAAGGTTACACTTGCTATAATCCCCTGCTGAAAAGTTAACTATTTTACAAACAGTTGTAACATGCAGAGCAGATATGATCCATTCTATAATCGAGTCAGTTTAATAATAATAAGAAATTTGTCCCATCTGTATGGCTTATGAAATTCGGCTTTAGTAAAATTGTACATAGACCCACAAACCACCGAAAGTTACTGTTTTTTTCAATATATACATTTGTGCTACATGTACATTTTCACTAGTTCACTGGAGAGCCTTGAGAGAATTAGCGAAGCGAGAGCAGATTGCAGTATGAGACTGGACAACTTGCATGACTCTTCAGACTGGTACTGAACACCAAAGAATTGCTGGAAGTATTCCAACAGACTGTTTTCCTTATAATATAAATAGATCCCTTTCAGTGCCTTAATGTTTAGTTCTAAATTTTCACCTGTATCAAAGTTTATTATTTTAGTTACAGGGGTCGCGTTTTGGAAAAAAAAATTCTCGAATTATTGGACTTTGAGCTGTCATAAAATCATTTCCAGGACGAAATAACAAAAGGATGTTGCACAGTTATTTCTTTGAAAAGCATATCATAGGAATCTGAATGTTCAAATATTTTTGATCAACACTATTATCAAGGATATTTGATTGACGACTATAAGGATCATCGACTAGTGGGTACCTTGAAGTACCTACAATGGAGGCTCCTCCAACTCGGGTCAAGTTTCAGCATTTGGGCAACATTTTGTACTCCGAATCTGCCATCTTTACCCTATGAATAGCGCTCTCTACCCGAGAGCTCCAGTATGAAACTTTTGGTGCGATTGAAATTAGTTTCAATCAATATCTAGACTGAAAAATTCATTCTAATAGATTCTAATAAACTGGAATAAACCGGAATGTATTAATTCACCATCACGTTAACACGGTGTTTTACGACGGTGTAGCATGGTTTTACGACGGTGTACCATGGTGTACCATGATTGTTTTCGTAAGTATTTTTTGGGACCCGACCATGGCTGGGATAACTTTAGTATTCAGATCATAGACGTCGTCTATCTATCTACTAAGGATTCCTCCTTTGGATTTAAAAGCAAAATCCGAGAGCGGGAACTATTATTTATGCTAGTACTTGTTTCCGTATGTTTTAAATGATAATGTCAGTGGGTTCGGCAATGTTACAAACCGCCATTCAACTACTTAATGTTAGTGTTAGTTTAACTAACACACCCGACAGTATACATAGCTTACGAACAGTTCTGTATGCGTTACGTCTGAGAGCTTTAAATCATATAGCCAGAGATATACAACAATCTGCGTCTTCAGGAAATATAATACCACCCCAAATCACTAAAGTATGTCAAGATATAGCGTATTTTCGATTCTATCATTCAGCGAATATAACCGAACTTCCCAAGATTGGCTTTTCCTGAAACTCAACTACTTAGATAAAGGACTGGACATTATTAATTTACCTCGAATCCTGAATGATCCAGAGGTATGCAACGCTGTACCAAACTATTTTAAGTTCACAGAACCTTCTTGCATTTCATATAAGTATACTAAATCTATAGCCACCAAAATATTCAATTACTCTAATGCTGTCAAGGAGTTTGATTGGAACTTATACACGTCGGGAGGCTATAGTTGTGATTGTAAATCATCGAACTTTATCTATACACCATGCAAACATATTGTGACTGGTAACCTGAGTAATAAGGACCTAAGATTACTCCTGATGAAGGGACCTAAATATAGAGAGCCGAGAAGAATAAATCTGAAGGCCGGCAAGAAGATAGTTCTGTCTGCTTTGGAACAGTACGTTGATTGGTCTGAGCGAGAAAAAGTTGAACCTACAGTACTCGCTGATTGGCTGGACCTCACCAAGAGCAAGGTCGTTAAAACAATCCGACATATTCACAGAATACCCTCCCCCAAGCAAAACAAGTACTGAGAAACCTCAATTCGCAAGAAGTTCTAGCAAATCACCAGAGTAAATTCGTCCTTGTCCCAGCAGACAAAGCTCCAAATAGTATACTATTCGTATGTAAATATTACTGTTACCAGATGTTGGTTAACCCTACCAGGCCTGGAGAGGGGGGGAAGCAACATGCCCCCCTCTACCAAACTGTCTGCACTATCTCTGGAACGACAAACAATGGAGAGCTGGAACTCCGTGACTTCATAGTTTATCATGTTGGGGTCACTTTGAGCCTATTTGCATATCCCCCTCCCCCCCCCGAGCAAAGTATCATGTGTAAATTCAAGATGGCGAC
Organism: Hanleya hanleyi; assembly: GCA_036873755.1. Classification (NCBI taxonomy): domain Eukaryota; kingdom Metazoa; phylum Mollusca; class Polyplacophora; order Lepidopleurida; family Hanleyidae; genus Hanleya; species Hanleya hanleyi. The sequence continues at coordinate 10,760 of JAVTVY010001585.1, read as the reverse complement.
CGCGTGTGGTACCAGAAAGGTGATTTTTTCGTCATATTTCTTCAAAATTTCTGCTTTTCCGCGATGCAAAGCGGGAAAAACCTATTTTATTCCACATCACATTAATATTTACTAATTTATCATGCAGTTTTTGCGGAGAAATTGCATAAATAAAAAATTCGGAAAATCTGACCGAAAATGCCGTTTTTGAAAAGCGGACATCTTGGATTGTTCGAACTTTTCTGGTTGAGCTTGACCCAAGGGTATACTGAGGCAAGTTTCAGCCCCCTAGCTCAAGGGGTAAGAAAATAATTAGGGGGTGAGGGGGGCATATGAGCCCCCCTCCCACCCACAGGCCAAGACAGATCCCAAAAAGCCCAATCCAGATAGGATTAAAGAATTGAGTGTAAACATATCATCATCAAATACGTCTACTTACTCCCAAACTGCATTTACGCTGGAAGATTTATTTAAAAATCACAGAAGGTTTCTCAGGGAAAGAGGTATTTGTCTTCCAACATAACGACATACCGAAAGTATGCTGGACTCCCAAAATGCATAAATCACCATACAGAGCTAGATTCATAGCTGGTTCTGGAAGCTGCACCACCAAGCTTCTTTCAACCCTGTTGACGAGGGCCCTTCAGGAGGTAAAAGTATTTTAAGGTATTGCGCCACTATTTCTAAAAACTCTGGCGTTGAATGTATGTGAATATTGAAAATCTCAAAATGTCTTACTTAGTTGCTGAATTCTGCTGGTGGACGTTTCGTCACCGAGGCCCGCCCCCTGTACAGACCTTTTGGTCTTTGATATATGTTAGCATTTGTGGGAAGTTTATGCTGGATCGACATCGGGCCTTACAGACTAGTCTTTTGTGTTAAATGTCGTCATTTTCATCTGACGACGATTCAACTCAACAATCCCCAGTGTACGAGTTGTCACAGCGAAACAGCTCACCAATTATCAATATAAGAGTTGTCAGAGCATTACCATCATAGCTCTCTAGATTTGTATCTAATACCGCTTATGCCGGTGCTAGGGGCCGCGTGGTCTTATCATCATAGTTGCCACATGAACAGGTGCAATAAAAGCGTACCTGAGATACAACACATATCACGAATCGTTAGATTCTTGGTATGTGCTTTAAAATAGGTTAACCGGAAGACTATGCTGTGAAGTCATGTGGCTCTGCCAGTATGTCGGCACCTCTTCCCACTTCCCTTATATGTGTTGTAATTTTTACCTGTATATGGTGAGATTCTGCTGGTGGACGTTTCGTCCCCGAGGCCCGCCCCCTGTACAGACCTTTTGGTCTTTGATATATGTTGGCATTTGTGGGAAGTTGATGCTGGGTCGACATCGGGCCTTACAGACTAGTCCTTTGTGTTAAATGTCGTCATTTTCATCTGACGACTATTCAGCTCACCAATCCCTAGGGTACGAGTTGTCACAGCGAAACAGCTCACCAATTACCAATATAAGAGTTGTCAGAGCATTTCCATCATAGCTCTCGAGATTTGTATCTAATACCGCTTATGCCGGTGCTAGGGGCCGTGTGGTCTTATCATCGAAGTTGCCACATGAACAGGTGCAAGAAAAGCGTACCTGAGATACCAATCATATCATATCACGAATCGTTAGATTCTTGGTATGTGCTTTAGAATAGGTTAACCGGAAGACTATGCTATGAAGTTATGTGGCTCTGCCAGTATGTCGGCACCTTTTCCCACTTGCTAAAGATCACATCCCGTACAGACATGTGTCCACATGGGATTTCTCGACTCTTTATACTACAATCCCTCGTCAGGACCGTAATTGACCGTCTAAGTTCATTAATAGTATCTGTGTTCAAGGAAACTGATCGTAGATATATTAATGTTGGAAGCCATAAAGCATTCTTTAGCTCTACTACATACACGAGATAACAGTCATGGGATGTTTCTTTGTTTATAGAGTTGCTTGGATATCTTATTAAAAATATGTATGTGAAATTTGGCAACACAATATATCAACAGCATATAGGTATTCCAATGGGTACTAATTGTGCACCCCCGTTGGCTGAAATTTATCTGTTCTCTTATGAATATGACTATGTGCAGGCTATTTCGAAAACTGATCCATTCAAAGCCCGTTCTTTCTCATTCACCAAACGCTATATAGACGATCTTCTCGCTGTGGATAATCGCTATATAAATGACGCAGTGAAGGATATATGTCCACCTTCACTGGATTTGACGGAAACTACAGATAGCCCTACAGGCACATCATATTTAGACCTATATCTCTATAAAAATGAAGCGGGCCTTCTCTCTCATCGACTTTATGACAAAAGAGATCATTACAATTTCGACATCGTAAACTATCCCTTTCTGGACAGTAATATTCCAGTGGGACCTGCATATGGCGTATACATTTCTCGCCGAGTAGAATTTGCTAGATCCTGTGTTAAATGTGACGATTTTAATCAACGTCAAAAACATTGTTGCAGAAACTTATAAAACAGGGCTATACCACCAAGCGCCTCCACTCAAAGTTTCTCAGATTTGGCGATACTTATCGCATGCTGATAGCAAAATACGAGCGTAGCGTGCAAGATCTATGGCGTTACGTTTCATAATTTGTGTCTAATTCCGCTTAACCCGGTGCTAGGGGCCATATGAACCCATGTACTTCTAGATCCTCATGGTGCTCATATGAACAGTCACAATCAAAGCGTGACTGAGATACATCTTGCTCTAGATGACGACTTTACAACGAATATTATGGATTAAGAATACTGATCAGCGATACGGATTTGATATTATTTGTGCATGATGTTTTGCCGGCATCATTGTAAACTGTTGACCGCTTATCTCTTGTAGGAAACTAGACTATGTTTATGTATACGATGATTTTTTTTTAATTTGGTGCTAATACTGTAATATGGAATATGTCTTTGGGTTATGGACGCGGATATTCTTTAATGGACGACGGCTGAATTATGAATGACGAACCACACGCTTGTAATTTAAACCCTTGTATGCCTGGATTCTGCTGGTGGACATGTTGTCCCCGAGGCCGGCCCCTGCACATCCTAAACTCATGATGGCAACAATAGAAGGAAATAATGGTAAGACAGATGTGAGGAACCTTAGTGCATGTTCCACGGTCGAGTCTCTTACAGATCGAAATGCACCAAGACCCTTTTCAATCCAAATGGCAGATATATTTCTGACAGCAAACCAAGGTCACGACATCAAACCATGTAACATTGCCCTTGATGGTGGTTTAGCACTGAATTCTACATGTAATAATTTCAAGATTTATAAGTGTGGACACCGTGGATGTCTCACGTGTCTACATCAGCTTTATTTAGTTTCGCGTTAACTGGTAACTCATATTCTGTTAACTCGTATGTTGATCTTAGTTGTTCTACTACAAACTGTATTTATTTAGTTTCCTGTAAGAAGTGTGGTCAACAGTATGTTGGCAAGACCACCCAAAGACTCCATCTTAGGGTGAACGGTCACAGAAAATCCGTTAGGAAAAAGCAATTGCTTATAGGTAAGCATTTTTCTGGACCCGACCATGGCTGGAATAACTTTAGTATTCAGATCATAGACCAGATCATCCAACTACCAAGCATTCCCCCTTTGGATTTGAGAGAAAAATCCGAGAGCCGGATTATGGTTTTAGAATGGTACCGTACTATGGTTTCAAGATGGTGTATTTTAGTTTCACCACGGTGTACCATTGTTTTACGACAGTGTGCTTTGGTTTACCACGGTGTACCCTGGTTGTACGGCGTTGTACTTTAGTTTCATCACAGTGTACCTTGGTTTCACGACGGTTTTCACGGTTATACGACAGTGTGCCATGGTTTTATCACGCTATACCATGAATTTGACACATTGTACCCTGTTTTTACCACGGTGTACTTTGGTTTTACCACGGTGCACCTGTCATGGTTTTACCACGGTGTACCTGTCATGGTTTTACCACGGTGTACCTGTCATGGTTTTACCACGGTGTACCTGTCAGGGTTTTACCACGGTGTACCTGTCATGGTTTTACCACGGTGTACCTGTCATGGGTTTATCAGGTGTATCTGACATGGTTTTACTACGGTGTACTTTGGTTTATCACGGTGTACCTGCTATGGTTTTACTACGGTGTACATGTACATTGGTTTCACTATGACACGCCATTCATCTACCATACGTATACCTTGGTATTTTGGGAGATACCCAAGGTATCTTACGTTACATTTCCCTATACTACTAGATTACCACCAACGTACATTTGACTTCATATCATCTTCCAATGTGGCATATTTGCCGAAATATGGACTTTGATGAGTTAACATTCTGACATCTAAAAGAGTACCAGTATATATACCGCAATAATCGGATGGAGTTTTGAAATTTCTTGAATGTTATGGATAATTCGATTTGACGGTCAAAGAAACATCTCATCTTAATATCATTTGAGTTGTTTCTGATATTTTAAGAACACATTTGAGGTCATATATCTAACCTTATTCCAATACACTCTCCTAATTCTTGTGTTATTTTGTATTTTCAGAAATTCTTCCAAAGATCAGATTTAGACGGAAACGAAAGCCTGGATTTTCACGAATTCTTGACCTTCATGTTAGAGCACGAGAGGGAACTATATAAGGCTTTCCAGAACCTCGACAAAAACAAAGATGGTAAGCTCATGGTTGATTGGATCATTCAAGATACCGAAATGCATCATGGAACATCTACCTCGACCAATGAAAACTCCTTCCTTCTTGCTCTTCTTTGTTGTGAGAATATATCTGTCAGGCGGTCATAACGCGCACACTTAGATCGACACAATGATACCGTGGAGATTATGCTCTTTGTACCATCTTTTTTTTTTTGCTGTTCTCAATTCAAGTGTGTACTAAAATATCTCAACACGAATTTGATTTGAAAATCGTGCTGATTCTAACGCAGTTTGTGTTCTTTTCAATAAAATTCTGGTGAAAAATATCATGGCTACAACACGATATGTTCAGTATAGCGAAATAAAGGAATCCATATGATAGAGGAGCGTAGATGCTCTACCGACCCTATGGATTGTCTCTGTGATGGCAAATCTTTTCTCTCTCAGTGTTACATTGTGTGCAACTGGCTCTATAGTTCAGAAATTAATTATTTTGTATGGCGTAATCTGTTAAAAAAAACGTGATTGGAATAAAAGAAATGCATGAGTTTAATCACTGTTTTGTATGTGAATTTTTTTTACGCTTGCAGGTAGAATAGATTTGGACGAGATTATGTCTGCATTTCAAGAACTGGGATTCGAAATGGAAAGAGACGAAGCCAGGGAATTAATGAATAAGTGAGTCTTTTCAGGTTAAACATTTCTGGAGACTGAGAAAAAGGAAACTTCCGTCGCGTATTTTTTTAAATAATGTTTTGTTGTTGTCGTTGTTGTTGTTGTTGTTGCGAGGGAAACTCTTGAGGAATTGCACTGCATCGCATCCATGATTCACGGTGAGAAGGATATTGTCACTCTGACCAAACAATTTATGGTACAAACGTGAATGACCACCGTTGTCTTGACCATATTAATTATGACCAATCACGTAAGGACCGTACAATAAATTGCGTATGAAATGTTTGGTCCGACTAACCATATCCCTCTGACGTTACGTGTATTTAAGCATCGCTCCCCATCTGTAGTATGTTAGCTCTGCTGACAAAATGGTGGCCCAGGAACCCCATTCTGCCACTACTGAATCCAATGTTCCTATATCGTTCAGTGGATATGACGGTAATCTAGTGTCAGTTCTATTTCAGACAAATTGTATGGTTTAATTCTACAGTAAATTTACCGTGGCACAGAGACTGGCCGATTTTTCTGAAAGGGGGGAAATATATCCGATGTGAGATTCCCTGCTTTCAGTTGTATTTTCGAGATTGTATTGTATTTTTAGTGTTACTTCCAGAGCCACAAAGTCAATGATGGGGTTATCGGAAACTGTGGGGTTGATGGAAATTGTCGGAAACTGAGATGCTGTTCGTCGGAAACTGAGACTCGTTTGGAAGAGATTATCATACACAAAGGAGTTGTTGCATAGAAATTGTCGCGGAGTAAGAAATTGTTTTAAACGGTCGAGAACTAAGGGGTTGTTGCTCGGAAACTCAGGGAATGTCACAAACAGGGGTTTTCCACAAACTGAGTGGTCGCGCAGTTGGGGTTGTCGCACTGATGGTTTGTCGCACACTGCTTATTTGTCACACACTGAGCAGTTGTCGCATAGCATATAAACTGGGCTTAACATTCTGAGTTAAACTTGAATTTTATATCTTATTTGCAGACTGGATAAAGACAAAGATTTAACGATAGATTGGGACGAATGGCGGGACTTTTTACTGTTGCATAGCGGATCCAGTGTTAGAGATATCATGGACTTTTGGAGACACGAGTCTGCTGTAGGTATTCATTCAGATTTAACCAAACGGGAATGGGTTATGGCATCAGACCAGTAATAATTTTGTTACTTGTTATGTATTAGCATAAAAAATCACAAAAAAATCAGAAAACTCTCGATGCATAAATCCATTTGGCATGACAATATTCACCTTGTGGGATATTAACTGTGAAAGTTTTGACAGGAGATGACCATGAAAATTTCAAATTCCCGCCATTGACAGCTGACCGGTGTTTTCAGGAAGTACAGTTTGAAGCCTCATCTGCAATTTTAAATATCAGATGTATCAGAAATGCTGAAAAATCATAGCTCATAAAATCCACAAAGATCTGCTCTCAAATTTCTAAACAATGTAGTTCGAGGGCACTGACCCGGAAGTGATTAACGCCGGTCAGATGCCTGTCATCCAGCTGATGATAAAGGGGAGTAAATCTTGTTACCCATGGAACACCAGCGCCCTCTTTGTCATTGACTTACAATTCTTCCATTGATGAATAGTCATATCGTGATATTGTATATCATTGAGATAGAGGGCACTGGTGTTCCTTGAGTTACCAGATTTAGCTCCCCTTTGCTGGACATCCTCATTCACGGAAGCGAGATTACACAATAAATATTAGAGGCACCTGTTCATTATGAGTGTAACGGGAGGCAGCTCAGTCGGTAGAGCGCTGGTGTGGCAAGTAAGGGGACCCCGGATCGAATTCCGATAGCGCCTAAAAATCTTCATCTTTCACATGAGTATGAGTCTTGCTTTGCTGTCTGTGAACGTGCATCATCTCCTCTAACTCTAGATAAATCCTGGGCCTTGCCCGTGATCCTAATGAGATCTTAGGGCCGTTGCCACTGGTTCATGGAGCGTGGGGCTCTGGACCAGAGAACCTGAGTTGATATCAATAGGGGAGAGGATTTAGGTAGTGACGAGTGTAACGGGAGGCACTTGTACCAGTGCTTATACTAGCTTACAGCAAGCGGGAATTTCCCTTCAGCTCAGTCGGTAGAGCGCTGGTGTGGCAAGTAAGGGGACCCCGGATCGAATTCCGATAGCGCCTAAAAATCTTCATCCTTCACATGAGTATGAGTCTTGCTTTGCTGTCTGTGAACGTGCATCTTCTCCTCTAACTCTAGATAAATCCTGGGCCTTGCCCGTGATCCTAATGAGATCTTAGGGCCGTTGCCACTGGTTCATGGAGCGTGGGGCCCCCCCACAAAAAAATGAAATACAACATACTAGCCTACGCATGCGTCAGATCCGATATTTAATGGGCAGGCTCTAGCCAGGTTTTCATGTCATTGGTCAAGGAACGAAGACATGGGAACTTGTATTATAGCTACGTCGTCCGTGAACACAAATCCACTTTTTATACGCCCGCCAAAAGGCGGACGTATTATGTGATGGCGGTTTCCGTCCGTCTGTCCGTGTGTCCGTCCGTCCCTCGTGTCCGGTCTATATCTGGGACAGTTTTCTATCTACAGTTCTAATTTTTGGTGAGTGGATACCCTATGGGGAGACGATGTGTCGCATACCAAAATCAAGGTCGAGGTCAGAGGTCAAAGGTCACTGGCCTCAAAAATAGGAAAGCACTGAAGTGTTCGTGTCCGGTCTATATCTGTGAACGTTTTCTATCCACAGTTGCATTTTTTTGTGAGTGGATACACTAGGTGGAGACGATGTGCCGCATACCAGAATTGAGGTCGAGGTCAGAGGTCAAAGGTCACTGTTGCCTAAAATCAGGAAATCATTGATCATTGACGGTTTTCTATCTACAGTTCTAATTTTTGGTGAGTGGATGCTCTAGGGGGGAATAATGTGTTGCATACCAAATGTAGGTCGAGGTCAGAGGTCAAAGGTCAGTGTGACCGAAAAATCAGGAAATCATTAAAAATTTCAATTTTTTTGTGAGTGGATTCAATAGGGGAAAATGAAGTGTCGCATATCAAATAATAGGTCAAGGTCGAAGGTCAAAGGTCACTGTGACCCCAAAATCAGGAAATTATTAAAAATATTTTTTTTTGTGTCAGTAGATACATTAGTGGGACACGATGTGTCGCCTACCAAAATGTAGGTCAAGGTCAAAGATCAAGGTCACTGTGACCCCAAAATCGTGAAATTGTTAAAAATCATGATTTTTTGAGTCAATTGAGAAATTACAAGGAACCGTTTTATCATGTACCAAAATTTAGGTCTAGGTCAATAGACAAGGTCATTGTGACCCCAGAATTAAGGTCAAAGGTCAGTGTGACCTAAAAATCAGGAAATCATTAAAAATTACTAATTGTTTGTGAGTGGATTCAATAGGGGGAAATAAGTGTCGCATACCAAAAATTAGGTCATGGTCAAAGGTCACTGTGACCCTAAAATCAGGAAATTATTAAAAATAACATTTTTTGTGTCAGTAGATACATTAGGGGGACCCGATGTATACCAAAATGTAGGTCAAAGGTCAAGGTCACTGTGACCCCAAAATCGTGAAATTGTTAAATATCATGATCATTTGTGTCCATTGAGAAATCACGGGAAGACGGTTTGTCAGGTACCAAAATTTAGCTCTAGGTCACTGTGAACCCCAAAATCGTGAAATTCATAAATATCATGGTTTTTTTGTGTCCATTGATACATTGAGGGAAGACGATGTGTCGTGTCCCAAAATCAGGAAGTCATTCAAAATAACTTATTTCTGCAAGTAGATACATTAAAGAGACAAGATGTGTTTCATACCAAAATGTGGGTCAAAAGTCAAGGTCACTGACCCCAAAATCAAGAAATCATTAAGTCACATTTTCATATGCCTGTCGAAGACGAAGTCGTGTAATGCGATGTTGCGTTCTGTCCATTCATCCATTAACATTTGTTGTCCATGCGATATCTCTAGTTTCAAGGTATGGATTGGTACCAAACTTTGAGTAGCCTATACCTTACTCGCATGGCAAAGGGGAGCCATACATTTTGAGATCAATTTGTCAAAGGTCAAGGTCACAGTCCCCCAAAACTGAATCAAGTTTAGCTGATTCTATGTGTTACATGTAGGTTGCAATACTCAGAGTTCTCTCCCATACATGTATATGGCATTTGTCCTGTGGAGTTGTCTCCCTTATTTGAAACCGGTACATTTAGTTAAGCTGTTCTGAAATTAAAACCATACATTTACTAATTTAATGGGGAGAGGGGTCCTTTATGAACTTCATACCTGTTTATTAACTCAAGAACAAATATTTACTTCATCACTTTCTTCTTCCTTCATCAGGACTGCACAAACTGAAAATGCTGCTTAACCCAAATATGGGTTACGCTAAAAAATTTTGGGTAACCCTTCTCTGATTTGCATAACCCATCACTATTGTATACAGGTTAATATCCGTAATTCAAGCGAACTGAAAATGGGTTACGCATAATGAAAATTGCGTAACCAAGCCTATTGTTCGCGCAATTCGTGCAGCCCTGTTCATGAAAAATTCTCTCGCTTGAAAGGAATCCATTTGCAGGAAAACTACTATTTTCTTGTGTTTGACTATTGTCAATTTCAGTATTGGATATGTGAGCTCTTGACTCTTGATTCAAGGACAACTTGTTACCAAGAGTTAAGCTCATTTTAGTTTATCATTCAGTCTAAGATGTGATATACAATGTACGTTACATTCTCTGAAGCACAAAATTGAAGACCTTTCTCTGGATTGATAGCTAAAAGTAAACAACCTTGAAATTTGGACCAATGTAATTCCAGATATACGGGCGTATATTGAAGCCCCTTGGGTTCTTGTTAGCAGTACATTTGGCAGTAAACACTACAGTAAAGTTTGGTTTCTGGTAGGTTCCTACAGAGTTAATGTATCTTCAAAATCAATGCAAAAATATTCCACCAAATTATTTTTCTTTTGTTGACAGATATTTGACTTCGGTACAGACGCTGTCATTCCAGACGATTTCACAGAAAAGGAAATGAAAGAAGGTTTATGGTGGCGACATCTAGTGTCCGGAGGGATTGCAGGCGCCGTGTCAAGAACGGCAACTCATCCTTTAGAACGTTTAAAAGTTTTTATGCAGGTTTGTACAACTTATATCGCGAAAAAACAACTTCATATTTAGATGAATCATCGTTGAATTGTGAACTGAATTCTTCATTGACTCATATAAACACTCGGAACACTTAAAATGCTTGTATTCATTTATAGTCAATATGGATTGTCCGCCTCGGCGGCTCGGTTGGGATGTATTGCCCTTCTCTCGAGTGGAAATTTTCATCTGATCAACTAATATGGGAAACCCAAATTACTGATCTGAACAAAAAATATAATACCTGTATCTTATGGGACAGACTAACTTGATTGAACGAAGGA
>JAVTVY010001584.1:0-35521 GCA_036873755.1 Hanleya hanleyi | reverse complement strand
TGACCTGCTATGGGATGAGCATGTGCTAACCATATGGATGTTTCATTCAAAAGCTTGATTTCAGTCAGTTTAACCTTCTAAAAATCCAGTGGTATTTCATCGTCTACATGTCACAGTAAGTCAAGCTCTTTGCTGTACAAATGTTATATCAGTCATCATGTACATCTTAAATTCAAAATAATGGCAGTATGATAAATTATTAAAGTGATCGTAAACCCTCAAGTATAGTTTCCATCAAATGAAAGACCATTGCAAACTGTGTCGGAAAATATTTATTGTAATTTTTTACGATTTTATTACGCCCCCTCCCCCTCGCTGTGGTAGACTTTATCTTATTTACTGTACTTAGAATCATTGAATTTCAATTACATCTACAGTGCATCACTATTGGATCTCTAAGTATACACCTACGTCCAAGTATAATGGTTTTAACTCTTGGAAATGCTCTTCTGTGTACATTTGTACACGGATTCTCATTGTATTTCAGAATGTTATATTGAGAGTTAAATTTAATTGTGCAACGAGTGATCTATATACCATACTAATGGAACGCAACTAAACAATGTTGTGTTGAGAGTTGACTTTAATTGTAGAAGGAGGAACTATCTTCTGTGAGAGAGAGAATTAGGTTTAACGTCGCGTTCAGCAATATTTCAGCTATATAGTGCGACGGAATTGAACAGGATGCAAGCTGTTTTGTTGAAGTGATTTAGTTAATTAATGGACTGTAATTATTGAATTGTCAGAGTTTGATACATGTATAATTTGTATTTCAAAGTGTTATATTGAGAGTTAAATTGAATTGTGGAACGAGTGGTCTACGCATCATAAAAATGGGACACAACTGATAAATGTTGTTTAATTGTGGAAGGAGGAATTATCTTCTGTTTAAGGACCTGACAAAGTCACAATGCTTAATATATCACTATAACGGAATTGACTTTAACATGATCAAAGCTGTTTTATTGAGAATAATTGATTATGGTGATGTAGCTAATGAATGGACGGATAATAGTTTGCTGTACACGCAGATTTGTACTACAAAATGTTATATTGAGAGTTGAATTTGTATTTCAAAATGTTCTAGAGAGTTGAATTTAATTGTCTATACACATCATAAAAATGGAACACAAGGCATTCATGAACATTCAGTCATTGAATAATTAAAGTGAATTGAAGTTTTAATGGTATCCACGAGTGATCTTTTATATATCAATGTGATGAGATCTTCAAATTGCTCTAAATGTAAGTGATGGTAGCTGTAGATCTGATCCAGTCATACTGTTTTAGCCAATGTTCGGGGCAAGTGGTACGTGTCTGCTATTGCAGTGCCACAACTTATGCATATGTGGCGGCTTCAGCCGCTCACAAGATGCCGAACACTGAAATTAGTACAATTGTCAGATCTGCATCAGCAGAAATATCTAGAGATTTTGAAGATCTGATTTTAATCATGCACGGATTTTGATGCTCATTACTGAAGGCAGTATGGCTACAAATTCCCACCAAACTCGCCACTCATCTCGGGTGATCTTGTCGTATCTCTGGTTAGATTGGTGATTTTCACTCATCTGGATTCTTGTACATATTTGAATGATCAGGAAGAATGTGAAAAATATTTAACCTATTCCCCTCGCTCAACCAGGTGTGATGTCTTTTCTTCTATTCTGCATAATCTTCAACCAAGAAGGTGGTGGAAAGGTAGGTGGAAATTCCCACCATAAAAGGTGGTCCAAAATTTCCACCCTCAAAGGTGGATATTCCCACCCTTGTTAAAGGGTGTAAATTACCACCCTATCCGAGTGGTGGAAATTTCCACCTTGCCCATAGGGTGGTAATTTACACCCTTTATCAAGGGTGGGAATTTCCACCCCCTGGGTAGGGTGGTAATTCCCACCCTATGGGCAAGGTGGAAATTTCCACCCTTGTTAAGGGGTGGAAATATCCACCTGTGAGGGTGGAAATTTTGGACCACCTTTTAAGGTGGAAATTTCCACCTTTTTCAATTACAGTGTGCTACAAACTCTGAACAATCCGCTCATTTATTCTCAGAGAATAGTTTTAATGTTATAGAACTTGTGCAACCTCTTATCATTCTTATAGTCTTGCCAAGTCGACAGTGAAATTAACTACCATCAATGTGTCGCTGGAGATCTAAGATTGGTTGTCCTGAATTTAGAGAAATGTTGAAAGAGAGCAAAATAATTTTAACTGAAGTCAAAACAGATGACAGTGACAATCTTATGATAGAAGATGAGTTTCAAAAATTAGGTTATAATGTTTACATAAAGAATAAGCAGAAGTTAAGTGTGGTTAAATGTGGAGATATGATTATCTGTATTAGTAGTGAATTTAAGCAACACGTTAGGCTAATACAAAGTAAATCTAAATATGTTTTATGGTTGGAGTAAGAACTTGTTTGGATATGAGAAGGAAATATTGCTGGGGGCTGTGTATATCCCACATGAAGGTACAAAATATTCATCGGTGGAGAATTTTGATCAGATTGAACAGGAATTATTAGAATTCATTAATGAGGAGCATCATGTGTGTTTAGCTGGTGGCTTTAATGCCAAACTAGTAAAGAACCAGATTATGTCAGCTTTGACGATACTGTGTGGGAGTCATTGAATATGGAGGATTCTATGAGACCATCGTTATAAAGATACCGAATATAATTTGAATGTCTTGGGATTACAGAAACAAAGAGAATCTCTAGATAGTCATAAAATGAACACTTATGAGAGAAGATTATTGCAGTTTTGCAAATTAAATGGATTGTATATTTGCAATGGTGGAGTGGGTAAGGATGCATGTATTGGTAATGTTACTAGTGTGAAAGGTAAAACTGTCATTGACTATTTCATTTGTAGTCCTGAACTACTTAGTTTTAGTATTTACTTTCATGTGAGTGAATTTGATCCTCTACTTCCTGGTGTTCATTGTGCAGTCAATTGTAGGCCTACCCTGAAAAGTAAATCTCATCTGGTAGATAGTGGTAATGTCTCTTCTACATCTAAGATGATCTGGGATGATACAAAACGTGATAATGACCAGATGGAAAAGATCCAAACTAGATGCCCATTAGATGAAATTGGCATGGATTTAGTTGAACTTTTTAGAGATGGCGCTGAAAGATCTGGTCTCATCAGAACCACTAGGCCGAGGTCAGATAATGAGAAACACAAGCGTGAGAAAGATTGGTTTAACAATGATTGCCAAAGTGCTAGAAAGGTTTATAATCGACCACGTGATCGGTACAAGAGACGTAAATCAGATCTAAATCATTTGGAAGTAAGAAGAACATGCAAATTGTATAAAAAAGAGTTGAGCAAATCATGTAACAAACAGAAAAAAAGATTTTATTCAGAAAATTAAACAGCTGAAATCAAAAGATCCTAAAAGCTACTGGCGCCTTATCAATCCTCGAGATACCGGTAATTCTGATGTGATTAGGATACCGTACCTATTGATGATTTGAAAAACCCATTTTGAGAGTTTAAGTTTAAATAACTATAAAAACGATGATGACTTGGAGATATCAACGTAGACGATGAAGTTACAGAGAATATTTTGAATGGTCCTATCACAGAAGGGGTAGACGATGAAGTTACAGAGAATATTTTGAATGGTTCTATCACAGAAGGGGTAGACGATGAAGTTACAGAGCGGAATATTTTGAATGGTCCTATCACAGAAGGGGTATACGATGAAGTTACAAGCGGAATATTTTGAATGGTCCTATCACAGAAGGGGTAGACGATGAAGTTACAGAGCGGAATATTTTGAATGGTCCTATCACAGAAGGGGTAGACGATGAAGTTACAGAGAATATTTTGAATGGCCCTATCACAGAAGGGGTAGGGATAATGATGCATCATTACATTGAAGGGGTAAGTCAATCTATCAAAAAGTTGAAGAATAACAAAGGTTGTGGTATAGATGGAGTATTGAACGAATATATCAAGAATAGTGCTGATGTGCTTACGCCGATGTGGGTCGAACTTTTCAACTATGTGTTGGATTCCGGGAATTTACCACCAGACTGGCTTGTTATACCCACCGAACGGGGGGGGTATATTTTGCTTCTATATTAATGAAACTTTATTTTAAGCTGAAATATTGTTGAAAGCGACGTTAAATTATATTCTCACACTTGTTCACAAGTGTCTTGAATAGCAGGTTAAATATCTTTTCAGAAGCGGTGGATTTTATCAAGGAAAATCAGGCTGGTTTTATAAAATACATTCTACCATGAATCATATTTTGTTTTAAAATGTTTGGTTGATGTATTTCTGAACAGAAATCAAAAACTATTCTGTGCATTTATTGATTACGTAAAGGCATTGGACACTGTGTGGAGAATTGGTTTGTGGAGGAAAGCTATCAGCTCCGGTATAACGGGTAAAATTATCCAGGTTATTATTAACATGTATAGTAACATTAAATCATGTTTATCGGTAAACGAAACACGTAGGCCTACTGGTTATTTTGAGTCGTGTATTGGTGTAAGACAAAGGGGAAATCTGTCTCCGTTTCTATTTTCCTTGTTTGTAAATGATCTGGAGGAATACTTGTTAAATAGAGATGCAGAGCCGATTGCAGAACCGATTTGATGAGAGAATTAATGATTCTACAAGATATGTATATTGTTATATACGGATGATACAGTTCTTGTAGCTGAATCGGCGAAAGCCTCGCAATATGCTTTAGATGATTTATTCGAGTATAGCAATGAGCGGAGACTGAGAGTGAATGCCAAAACTAAAGTTATTGTATTTAGTAAGTAAATTCGTTCTCACGATTATCAATTCGTGTATAACGGAAAAACGTTTGAAAATGTGAGAGAGTTTAAATATCTAGGTGTTCTATTCAGTACCGGTACCAATGGCAAATTTTACAAATGTCGAAAGCAACTGGCTGAGCAAGCTGAAAGGGCCATGTTTGCATTGCTTGGTAAATGTAGAAGACATGAGCTCCCAATAGATTATAATGCTAGATTTGTTTGACAAAACTGTTGTACCCATACTGTTGTTATATGGATGTGAAATTTGGGGATACGAAAACATTGATATAATAGACACATTGCATTTAAAATTCTGTAATTCGAATTAAAAGATCGACATCTTATGGTATATGATGAGCTGGGCATTTGATTGGTGAATAAACAAACAAACAAACAAACAAACAAAGCCAGATTAGTTAAATTCTAGGCTAATCTTGCAGTTCAACATAATGAAAAATATTGTAACAAAATGTACCCGATTATGAGAATGTTATATGATACTGGGATTGTAGAATATAAAGCGCATCTTGACCCCATTTAGGGGTAGATAACTCTGAACAATTCTAGTTATCTCCCCTGATTCGCACATTTCTGCCCCTAAATAGGGGTCCAGAAATAGGGGTCACTAAGACGTCACATCCGTTCACGTGACATCCGGCTCACAGGTCACATCCGGGTCAAAAGGTCAAAAGCCACTTCTGGTCACGTGACGGCCCAGCAATAAGGCCCTACCTAAGACCCCAGTGACTCCCAATGTGAATCCCCCGGAATGCATGTACGGTTCCCGACAATATCGCCAGCACTATGCCCAACATAAATGGCAGGTGGGGAACCCTCAGTTTCTCCATACAGGTTTCCCCAAAACCGTATTGGCACGAAAAAAAAACCCTGAAACCATGGGAAGGAAGACTTATAGTAATAAACATAACCTATAGGTGTTGTACCATGTTATTATGACCAGTCTATGATTAGTGCGACCCCAGGATCGAGCTTTTATTGTCCAGTATATCTCCGCCAAAAAACTAAACATACAAAATGGCGGCGCTTGCTGTGGGGATTTCCCTTTTTGCATCGATCGTGCTGCCCTTTGTAGGCAAGGAAGACAACTCTGACAGAGCGAACACTCTTTGGCGCAAATTCCGGATCTATACGGGGAATGCCTGTATGGGGTATAGGGGTGTTCATTTTTTTTTTCTTCTTGTGTATTTGACTATGGGTTGTGGGATCTTGTTTTTTTCGTCTCGAGCTGTAGAACACGATGAGAGGGGTCGCAGGCCCGCAAAACAAGAGTTTTTGGGGGGTGGGCGGTGGTATTAGGGTGAAGTGTCGAAATATGCGGTATCTATATATAACCCCATGCTTTATATAAATCAACATCAGCATGGGATTATATATAGAGACCCCATATTTCGACACTTCACCCTAATACTACTGCCCACACCCCCCAAAACGTTCGTTTTGCGGGCCTGTGAGAGGGGTCTAGAAGCTAAGAGTTGAAATTTTTTGGAAGTTCACGGAGGTCTGGATAGGCCCATACTGGCTCAGTGGACAATGTTGAACCTTGGGAAACCCACACATGCTCATTGCGGTATGGGTTGTGAGATCTTGTTTTTCACAACTCACCACGTAGAACACGATGGGCGGGGTCTCGAAGTTAAGCGGTGATTTTTTTTTTTAAAAGTCACTGTGTGCATGCGCACTGGGCAAATAGCGCTGGGGTGGACGTTTTGGGGCCGAGAGGGGCCCCTAATGGTCCGATTGGGTCGAGTGAGGTATCAGTGTGAAGCATACATGAGGGAGCATCCGACTGATTGAGGGAAACTGACGTCATTATACGCATGCGCAGTAGACAAAGGGTATGGAAACAGACGTTTTGGGGCCGAGAGGGGCCCCTAGTGGTCCGATTGGGTCGAGTGAGGTATCAATGTGTAGCACAGGCCCACAAAACAAGAGTTTTGGGGGGTGTGGGCGGTGGTATTAGGGTGAAGTGTCGAAATATAGGGTCTCTATATATAACCCCATGCTTTATATAAATCAACATAAAGGTGAGAAACGGACTTTGAGTGAATCGAGAAATAAACGGTTTACCGCCAAACAAAATACATCAGCATATTCTACAAGTATCACTTTGTATATTCCCGTCGTCAAATTAGTAAATTTGTGAAATTTTTTACCTTTGCCGGGAGATTCAAAATCCAACGTAAGTGTCCATCCATCTAGGAACAGTTAGATTATAGTGGGCTTCGTTCTCAATTCTGATTGGTCAGTCGAGACACGCCTCCGGCAAGAGAGGTCACGCACTGATCAGCTGTCGCGACTGACCAATCAGAATTGAGAACGAAGCCCGCCATAATCTAACTGTTCCTAGATGGATGGACACTTACGTTGGATTTTGAATCGCTCGGCAAAGGTAAAAAATTGCACAAATTTACTAATTTGACGACGGGAATATATAAAGTGATACTTGTAGAATATGCTGATGTATTTTGTTTGGCGGTAAACCATTTATTTCTCGATTCACCCGAAGTCCGTTTCTCACCTTTATGTTGATTTATATAAAGCATGGGGTTATATATAGAGACCCATACTTCGACATACCACCCTAATACCACCGCCCACACACCCCAAAAATCTTGTTTTGCGGGCCTGTGATGTGTAGCATACGTGAAGGTGCATCCGACGGGATGGTGAGACGTGAAAGAGACGTCATTCTGCGCATGCGCAGTGGACAAAATGTATGGAAATACCAAAGTGTATAGTCCGATTGGGTCGAGTGAGGTATCAGTGTGAAGCGCTCCTCCAGGGCGATCAAGTCTTGGGTGGGTGCATGTAAAATTAGGATCTGTCCCGAACATATAAAAAGCGGAACACGGACTTTACACCTAAACCATGGAGAATCATGGATATTTTGGGGCCAAAATTGTTCAAATTAACTCCCAGAGTGAGTGAGTGAGTGAGTGAGTGAGTGAGTGGGTGGGTAGCTGAGTGAGTGAGTGAGTGAGTGAGTGACCAACGCCCGTGAGGCGTGCCCAACGCCCGTCTTAACGCATAGACGCACTGACGATGGTGAGTGAGTGAGTGAGTGAGTGAGAGTGAGTGAGTGAGTGAGTGGTCATATAAGGTCGTTTGAACACCATTAGCCTCCGTCTGTATCCACCCTCTGACCGGGTACCATGTCGATTACATGTACGTTCTGTCAGAAGACACTCTCTCGTCGCGACAGTATGCTCAGACATATGCGTCTAATGCATAGACAAGAGATACCACTGAGTCCCGCTATAGGTCCACCAAGTGGAGTAGAGCATCCCTATACGATGACGGTGAGCGGCCCTACGGAATGTGGAAAGACGTACTGGGTGATGAAGTTCTTAGAGGAAGGTGTGGCAACCCCAGCTCCGACACGCGTTGTATGGTGCTATAGCCAATGGCAGTCCGCTTACGGATACGCGATTACAGAACGTGAGCTTCATCCCATGAATTCCTCACGACATAGACGAACCGTATTACTTCGATTCCGAGCAAACCAACGTAGTAGTGTTCGATGACCTGATGAGTGCGGCCGAGGACAATTCGAAAATCGCGGACCTATTCACCAAAGCATCTGTCCATCATTTGACCCAGAATCTCTTTCCTCAAGGGAAGGCGTCCAGAGATATTGCCTTGAACTGCCAATACTCTGTGTTATTCTCCAATCCCATCGACAGAGCGCAAATGCGTGTGTTTGGTAGTCGAATTTATCCTCAGAACATCGACCATTTCATGCAGGCGTTTCAAGGGGCGACATCAGTCCCGGAATATCACCCAACCGTGAAGGACCAACCCAAACACGTACAAGGGAATGAACAATGTGAACTCGTGTATATGGAAGGATTTGTTCAAAGAAAGTATGGACGTCGAGATGGGCGAGACGTTGAGGGGCACAGAAAACAAGTTTCACCGCAAAGGGTATTCGAAAGAGGAAGCCGCAATTTTAGCTCATAACCCATTGGCACCCAGACTACGACGGGCTTTATGTCAGCAGTATGCCGACCTTGTAACCCATATAAAATTGCTGGATAAGGACGTTGAAAACCTCGGGCATGAACTGGAAAGCGGCGTATGTCAGAGCAATAGCACAAAAGAAACATTTGCTCGAACGCATCATTAAGATAAAAAGCATCTTACTATAAATAACCCACACGACACCATTCCCCTCATTTCACCATGAGCACTGCAGAGTTCACCTTGTTTGGACCCGACGAGGATATTCTAGCCGAAGCGTTACGTCGAGCAAACGTTCAAGTCGGTGCTACAATTGATACAGCTCAAGGTGGATCCACCGTTCAGCACCAACGCATGCGTTGTTATCTTATCACTCTCATAGATTACAAGCGTCTAGTCCGTCATTCATAATTCAGCCGTCGTCCATTAGAGAATATCCGCGTCCATAATACAAAGACCTATTCCATATTCCATACAACAGCATTAGCACCAAATTCAAAAAGACAATCGTGACACGTGTCACCAACATTCAGTTGGTGACACGTGTATGTCTTCTGCTGCATAAGAAACAGATCATACCCAATAAGGATACCAACACAACTACCCGTGCCCAGAATCTGCTGACCCTGCATGAGGCATTTCAAACCTTTATGGAGACGCAGCTGGAGACGGGAAATTATCTTCTTCAACCTCCAAAATAATGATGTCCGTCCACTGATGATCGACAATGCATAAGCCGTTGGGATAGGACGTTAAGGTATTGAGACGAGCGTTGACGGGCGTTACTGTCTATAAAAGCAAGTGTATTCCCAAAACGTGCAAAGTCGATGTTTAACCATCAACATACATGCTCTGAGTGCGAACGCACGTTCACCAGATATTACGATATGACCGGAAGACTTTCCATCCAGACTCCGAGGAGCCCACTGAGGTTGCAGATACAGAGACTGCTGAGAGTCTATTTACTGATACGGAGAGTTTGATCTCAGACAGTCAGCCTACATCCCAAGGAAGTGAGGACGAACCTACCTTTTGGGATCGTGTTGTGAGAGCAGCTATTAATACTCATGCTGCAGCGATCGAGGACGCCGGACAGGATAACTTACAACAGGCGTACATCCAAATGCGTCCCAGCATCAGGAAAACAGCCATGGCGATCTATGAACAGTATACCCTACTAACGCTTGAAATGAAAGGCGACCCCACGCACAGGTCCATCATGAATACCAAGCATAACTTGGAAGAGGATATGGGGCTTACACCCACCGAGGCCCTGGAGAATGCGATGAGAATGCGAAAACAACTGTTTCAGGACATGCTGCCTGAACAGTATCCTGGCCTGCCCGACGATGCTTAGGTTACAGCAAACAGAGATTGAACTTTCTTAAATGGCGATTTCTGATAGGACAAGAGCAGCTGAGAATACATCTAACGAGCAAGAACGAATATGACAGATACATCGCCAAATGGCGGGTTCTGATTGGACACGAGCGTACTTGAATTGAAAACATACCCAACACGGCTCCCTCAGCGTGGGTATGATGTAACATTGGAGAGTATAAAATGATTGATCTCTCATCCTTGTTGTTGTTGTTCTTTCTTCTGTCTACATCATGGCGTGAATATGGAGCGTTAAGGCGTTACAATAAGGCGTTGACGGGGTTCACTGTATTTCGAGGAATTAGTGGCAATTCCATGGAATTTAGAAAAATCCTATCTTCTGGACTATTTCACCAGGGCGTCGAAGCGTTAAGCTAGGTGTTGGCGGGCGTAATGTCCAAAGTCCGTGTTCCGCTTTTTATATTTTCGGGACAAATCCTAATTTTACATGCCCCTACCCATGCCCCTACCCATGACTTGATCACCCATGACTTGATCAGCGCTTCACACTGATATCTCACTCGACCCAATCGGACCATTAGGAGCCCACCTCGGTCCCAAAACGTCCATACCCTTTGTCTACTGCACATGCGCAGAATGACGTCAGTTCCACGTCACACTCAACCGATCGAATGCACCTTCACGTAAGCTACACATTGATACCTCACTCGACCCAATCGGACCACAAGGGCCCCTCTCGGCCCCAAAACGTCTATTTCCATACACTTTTTCGCATGCGCAGAATTACGTCAGTTCCACGTCACACTCAACCGATCGAATGCTCCCTCACGAGTGCTTCACTCGACCCAATTGGACCATTAGGGGTCCCTCTCGGCCCCCAAAACCTCCACCCCAGCGCTACTTGCCCAGTGCCCATGCGCACAGTGACTTTTTTCAAAAAAATTCACCGCTTCACTTCGAGACCCCGCCCATCGTGTTCTACGTGGTGAGACGTGAAAAACAAGATCCCACAACCCATACCGCAATGAGCAGGTGTGGGTTTCCCATTAGGTTCAACATGTCCACTGAGCCAGTATGGGCCTATCCAGACCTCCGTGAACTTTTCAAAAAATTTCACCGATTAGCTTCTAGACCCCTCCCATCGTGTTCTACAGCTCGAGACGAAGAAAACAAGATCCCACAACCCATAGTAAAATCCACAAGAAAAAAAAGACCACCCGTATACCCCATACAGGCATTTCTCGTATAGATGCAAATGTGCGAAAAATCAGGGGAGATGACCCGGAATTTGCGTCACAGAGGGTTCGCCCAGTCAGAGTTGTCTTCCTTGCCTCCAGAGGGCAGCACGATGTCGTGATGTCAAACGAGAATCCGCACAGCTAGCGCCGCCATTTTGTATGTTTATTTTTTGCGGAGATATACTGGACAATAAACGCTCGACCCTGGGGTCGCACTGATCCTAGAGTCGTTATAATAACATCGTACAGCACCTATAGACGATCTTTATTACTATAAGTCTTCCTTCCCATGGATTCTTGTCCTTTTTTTTCGTGGCAATACCCTCGTATATTGCGCTCTGTGGAGAGGGTTCTCCACTTGTCATTTATGCTGGGCATAGCGTTCGTGATATTGTCGGGGACCATACAGGCATTCCGGGAGATTCACATTGGGAGTCACTGGGGTCGAGCTTTATTGCTGGGCCGTCACGTGACCGGAAGTGACGTCAATTTGATAAGTAGTAAAATGGCATCTGGACCTCTATTTAGGGGCAGAAATGTGCGAATCAGGGTAGATAACCAGGAATTGTTCAAACAGAGTTATCTGCCCCTAAATGGGGGTAAGATGCGCTTTATATACTACTTGGGATGTACATATCCCCATGGCTATTAGTTGTTAAATATATTTTTGATAACTGTTGATTAGGCTATATTTGGGATATGGGGATGTTCGATGTAGATGTTAAAACTGTGAAACAACGATATAAAGATATGTTCATACAGGAATGGTTTGCTAGTATAAATAATAGCCAGAAAGTCAGAAATTACGCACTGTACACTGGCAAGACCGAATTTTGTTTTGAAAATTACTTGATTAGGTACCTGACAAGTTCAGGCTTGCGCTTTGCAAATTTAGAGTAAGTAGTCACAAGTTACCGATTGAAAGAGGTACCGGTAGATATTACCAGAAAGACGTTTCTGTAATTTTTGTGAAACAGAACAAGTCGGTGATGAATTTCATTTTTTACTTGAGTGTGAAACGTTAATAGAGAGACCTACGGCCGAAAATTATTGGAATTTTAGACTTGATTTATCGCACTTTGGCGCTTCTGAGAACTTTGAAAGAGATAGCATATCATAAAACCGACTCATAAGAGCTAAAAAAAAAATCCAATCGGCGTTCTTCAATGAAATTTCTCTCACGTTGCTTCGAAAATAATATTCGTCGATGATATCTGTCAACTATACCCACCCACCCAAGTAAAAAATTACAGTGTGAACACAACTTTAGACCATTGCAAATATGCAACGAATAAGGGTATAGAGATCCGGCACACTGGTATACACACAAGGAAGTCATCTTCACACAATTATTATTTTTTATTTTCATCAAGGCGTAGATACTTTTATGCCATCGATCGTTCAGTAATTCAAGACTTGTACAGTGTATTACCCAATCCAAACCACTAAAGAGCACTAAACAGTCGGCACCTGCTATTGACCACAGTTTATACCCTAAATCTAACTACAAGGTTGAAATACATGCTTTAATATCTGCTGAATAATATGACAATAAAAGTTTTTCTAGATGATTTGTAAATATAGCGATAAATGGTCGGCTTATTCGTGACGTTCATTACCCAGTTCAGTGTCAAACTTTCAGTTTCGAATCGGATCGTTCTCCTAAGGTCTAAATATGTCCCAATAGCAATTTACCTGCCTAAACTTACTGGGAAGAGGACTACGGTATCCATATATAAATCCATGCAAAGATAACACAAACTTAACATCTTCAACATATCTAATTTAAATCCCGAAGATTGAAACATATCATGATATAGGATCGCGCTTCCACTTTTTCAAATCACCAAGGGACGTAACTCCGTTCGAATTCTGCATCCTTTCACATGGCGCAAAAATTTGATTCGGAACTAGGTAAAGGACACGGACTTACTTCCCGTAGAATAAAACGAATTCTAAGAACGGGATCGACTTGTATTTCACGTGGTAGGTTATTTAATAATTTTACGCTGCTTTGATACAGAAAACGTCAACCATCTCCTCCTAGTTTTCATGGATTAGACCGACAAACATATATCACATATAGAAACAGAGCGCAAATCGCCGTCCGCTCGACATTGGCCGACATACAAGTTCAGTTTTCTCTCTTCAAACGAAGGTCTGGCTGATGCTGAACTTGTTTACAGGAAGACAATAATTATATTTTTCACCCATGCAAGTTTGGTATTTTTAACGCCATATATCACAAACAAATGCAGCCGTTTAATCTGGACTGACCCGGATCTGGGAAAGATTCGGAACTAGGAAATATACAACACAAACTATTATTAGGGTGTTTACATCACGTGACTTAAGCAGGGGATAACTAGATTTTGCAGCGAAAACGGCACAACAGTCCAGAACTTCTATAAAATTTAGCTCCATAGAAACAAAAACCTGTAGACAGCTAATATCATTAAAAAGCTTATTGATCAGGCTTTTCAGATCTGAAGTTTGGAATAAATATGACCGGTCGTTGATTAGAAATGAAAGATTTCAGACCGAGTGGTGGGGTCAAAATGGCGATGGCACAAGTTTTTTCAAGTTTTCGGGTGATTTTTAGGGGATCGGCTATAAGCCGGTCATTTCGATCCTGACGTCATCAGTATGTGCGCTGAGGATATGAATATTTATGAGCTGTATCTCTTGGCCTGTCGTGTCAACAGAAGTGGGTCACACGCACGTGTCGGACAGTTGAATCATCCTCATCTTTCGTTTGGCGTTTCCTAACAAAGTTTTTATCTTTTTACATCCAAAACAACTTCAAAGAAGACAACCAAACTGTATGGCCATACCCACAGGCCCGCAAAACAAGAGTTTTGGGGGTGTGGGCGGAGGTATTAGGGTGAAGTGTCGAAATATGGGGTCTCTATATATAACCCCATGCTTTATATAAATCAATGTTGATTTATATAAAGCATGGGGGGGGGGGGACGGGGTACAAAATGTAGGGGTCTGCCATGGGGCCCATGTCCCCACCTTTTCTGGAGTGGAATCAAGAAGACAATTAATATAGCTAATACTGTTCCATATGCATGAACACCATTCTGTTTTTTTCATTCTAAATATCTTAACGGTACACTGCAATTTAGCCCTCATCAATATTCAGTATGTTTCAACTGCTTGGGAAGTCCTTGAATTTGTATCTTAGTATTTGATCATGATGTTTTAGTATGTAAAACATGGAGTTGCCAGAATTGACAAAAACAGTTTCTGCATATATTTTTCAGGTCTGTCTATATACACTGTTTGGTAGAGATGTAGCTAAATAATTATAATTTAGCCTATAGCCCACATATATTCCAATAGCTTTCATCATAAAACATTCTTTAAGAAGCTGCCACTAATCCAAGGGATGAATCCCGACCCTTAGGGGCTCCTTCTAACCTAAAGCATGGCTCGCATCTCATAACCCCATAGAGTACGAAAGCTTATATGAATTCACTAATCAGGGATGACTAAAAATTTTTTGTGCCAGTGCTAATCCAGGGCAAAATTGAATTAAAAACTCAATGTCAATCCCAAACTTTGTATGTTTTATGACTGAAATACTAGGAGTTATGACAACAACTAAAGAAACCCATTATTTTATAAGACGGAGAAACAATATGACCTTCGTTAAAAATGGTTTGAAAATTTGAAAACATGCCAAAAACTGAAATGACCTATATTTGAGTAAAATACTCCCATTTTGAACTTCTACTCCTCAGATATATGCCCCACCCGCTATCTCCTAAACTCAACATCACCCTATTAACACACCCGTACATAAGAACCTACCTGTAGTGTACCCTCACTCACTTCCAGGTAGGTTCTTATGTAGTGAGTGAGGGTACAGATAGGTTCTTATGTACATACATGTATGTATATGTTACTGTAGTGAGTGAGGGTACAGGTAGGTTCTTGGGTACATACATGTTTGTATATGTAGTGAATGAGGGTACATTGCGATGCCTATTGTACACACACGTGTACAATTTCAAACCTAACAATCCTCACTATGAATGCCTATATTGTACACATATGTGTACATTCAGCAGAACTCCAAATAACGCTGTGAGCGGTCTAATCAACACAAATTATCAACAAAAGCACATAAACTTGTCAGAAAATGCTAATACTTCCCAGTCGTTATACCTGGAAATAATGTCAGGCATTATAGGGTTAAAACAGGTGAAGATAATGGTCCATCCACCACAAAAACATGATCATTATTCAGTAAATCAATATAAACAAGCAAGCAGTGAAACCTATGTAAGACACAGTGTAGAAAGATTTCAGGTTCATCATTTATTCATTTTTCCCAATGTTCATGCAATAACATTGAGCAACAGAAATGTGCTTTGAGTTTCTATATAGTACAAGTACTTATTTGAGAGAATTCATCGAACTTTCTTAACAAAGTACATCCATACGAAAATGTGCGATATTGAACCTGAAATATAATAGTAACCGGGAAATAATTAAAGAAGATAGCAGGACTCTGGTTACTGTGACTCCGGTTACAGTTTGTCCGGGGCTAAATGTTGAGACAAAACTTTACTCAAAACAGAGTATGCAACAATAGTAATATATGAACAAAGCTTTATGATTATTCTAAATGTACATGTATTTGAATAATATGCTGCTTTCTATCATGTTTAGTTAAAAAAAAAGGACATGACCCCCAGACCACTATAGCTCAAATGAGATTTCTCTTTGAAACATTGATTAAACAAAGTACATCTATAGCAAAATATATATGCAATATTGAACTTGATATGGGACCAATTAAGTATTACTTACGCAAAAAATTTGAATTTTTCACCCCCTTGCCCCCTACCATATGCAAAATTTAACCCAGCATACATAGGAAAAAATCCACATTTTTAGACCCCCCTCCCCTCTCGCTGCGTACGTAATACTTGAATGCCCCTATATAGCAACAGGGAGATAGATAGCGTGAATCGGGTTACCATGACTCAGGTTACAGTTTGTGATCTCATGACCCAGTGGCCATGTTTAATTTATGCGAAACCATCACAGATTTCTCGTTGCCAAGATATCTTTAAAATGACTCACCCTAGGCACACCAAACTTGCAGTGCACATCCATATGCTCGTGACCCAGAATCCCATTGAATCTGGACCCGATCAGTTGGAAACTTTGGTGGCCATCTTTAATTTATGCTAAACCATTAATGTTGTGTATCTTGAGTACCATTTCGCTGTTCATTGTGAATCTTGGTATAGATCATCGATGCATCGAGAAACTTCAAAGGAATGACCAAACCAGTTTCCCTTATTTGGTGAAATCCTTGGCGGCCATCTTTAATATCCATGCAAAATCTTTAATGATGCATATCTCTGATACCATTTATGAAACTTGGTATACAGCATAAATGTATCAAGATACTTGCTATGAATTTTCTCTGAGTGGCGGGAAGGAGAACTATGATACATGGGTGGCGGAACGGCGGGGCAATAATTCCAGGACCGCTGATCACAGTATGCTAGAGTCGGGGCAATGTCACAGCGTCTGAATGTACGATTTCATGCTGGACGAGTTCGAGTTATATTGTTTTGCTGTACTAAACACCCCTGGCATTACGTAATTCAAGATTTACAAAATATCTATACCACACCTTTTAACGATGTCCGCAGGTGGTAAATGAAAGTAATTAACATTTTGAATGTTGTTGCATTCATAATTGTGCAATATGAGAAAAAAAACAAAGAAAAAATACAGGTTGGTGTGCATTTTTTGGCTGTAGACAACGTTAATTGGACTGACCCATGCTCAATTTGATAACCCAGAAATCATAGAGAATAGCCCTAGTTTTGAAGCATATTCATGAAAAATTCATATAAATAGTATTTAACTTTTTCTTATATTCTAATTGTTCACAGATAATCACAATGTCTATCAAAATTTTTCAAATTGGATGGATGTTGCATGGTGTGCAAAATTCTCAGCTAGAAGGCTTTTAAAGGAAATCCCTATCTCTTAACCTAGGAAAGGGAGCAATTGTGGAAATAATGTTTCTGACCCCAACAACTCACATATTTGGGGTGGGCATAATTTTACCTGTATGATATAGATCATAGACAGACAAAACAATATAGCAATAGAGCAGTGATTACCTATAGTAGATGTAGTCGAACGATTACTGTCTATTCACAGCACACATCCCATGGCACCGACTGTCAATAGGCTTCTGGTACTGGCTGTATTAAACAACTGTATTAAGTTTCATTGTTTGTGAGTGAAGGACTTTTTGAGATACTGTGTTTACAAGGATATGGACCAACAGACATGTATAAAGGGGCAGAACTCCTGAAAAACACATCCGATTACACCGACTTTCAATAGGCTTCTGGTACTGGCTGTATGAAACAACTGTATGAAGTTTCATTGTTGTGAGTGAAGGACTTTTTGAGATAATGTGTTTACAAGGATATAGACCAACAGACATGTATAAAGGGGCATAACTCCTGAAAAACACATCCGATTACACCGACTTTGAATAGGCTTCTGGTACTAGCTGCATTAAACAACTGTATGAAGTTTCATTGCTGTGAGTGAAGGACTTTTTGAGATAATGTGTTTACAAGGATAAAAACAGACAGACATGTATAAAGGGGCATAACTCCTGAAAAACACATCGAATGGCACCGACTTTCAATAGGCTTCTGGTACTGGTTGTATTAAACAACTGTATGAAGTTTCATTGTTGTGAGTGAAGGACTTTTTGAGATAATGTGTTTACAAGGATATGGACCAACAGACATGTATAAAGGGGCATAACTCCTGAAAAACACATCCGATTACACCGACTTTGAATAGGCTTCATTAAACAACTGTATGAAGTTTCATTGTTGTGAGTGAAGGACTTTTTGAGATAATGTGTTTACAAGGATAACAAGTGAGAAATGACTACATTGTAGTCAAAACCTGCGGCAGTGGCAATAATACAGTGAAAGACATATCAGCGGAGGTAGTGGTAATTGTAGGAAAAAAGCGCCATCTGCAAGTGTTTTCATGCCAAGGGAAGTAATTTTCAACTTCTAACCCACAATTGCAGGAATTGACTAATAGATTTGACACAATATATATATATTCGCTTTCCTCGTTCAAAATCCGACGATGTTGACTGGTCCGTGCCGTCTATACTGAATTGACAGACAAAGTCACAATAATCGCTTTGGCAATGTCTTGGTACAAGTATCGTGAATTCCAAGTTTCAAAACATTCCGTTCAGCCGTTGATTTTTGCAAATCAAAAAGGCTTTCAAATATTTGGAAATCCAAACAAATTTCAAGGATCTACGCTCTTCAGTCTCCCTTCTCGCTTACTTTGCCGAGCAAAATGGAAAATTTATATTTCCGTCAAAGTTAATTTTCAATGAATTTATTATCAGGTCTATCACTTTGATCTGTGAAACTATGGAATGGGGTTGAAGGCTTTATCGAACTGTTCAAGAGGCATAATGACATTTTTCACGATTCAAATTGAGGCCTGTGACAGTCTTGATATTCGATTAGAATAATAAATTAAGTTTCTGCATTTATGTGCGTTATCATCTGCAAACTAAATACGGTACCTTGACGCTCTTTTCCATGCAGCAAGCCAATATCAATACATGGTTTGCTCCTTCTATACAAATGATTACCTATTTCATCCTTAGGAGATATCACCTCATCCGACATGTTTGGTCAAGCCTTTTCGAAGGTTGATAATTTTTATTAATTTTTTTTTTTAAGTCAAATTCTGCAAATAAGAAACATTTCTTGTCAGTATCTATGGATATCGCCCTATAATCAATTCGCGAATATGTTTGTCATTAAGTCATTCGGGAGGTGATTTAAGTGCGAAATTTCAGGGTTAGTTCACTAAACAAGGTCTGTGTGTATAAGAGAATCATGTGGAATTCTCGTTATTATCTTTTGGTACATCAAATTATTGCATTCGCGAAAATGACTTCCAAGTCAATATGAAAGGTATCAAAATAAATTTAAAAAACTCTCAAGGAAATCAAGGTCCTAGCTTTTGACAACGAGATCAAATAGATCGCTTTTATGGTCAGTATCTGCTAATATATGGCGTAATTTCATTCGTAAAACTGATTGACAAAGTAACGTAAATTGTGAAGTGTAGAACCAGTAAGTTCTAGCAGAAATGGGCTCTGACTTGAGAGAATGATGTCAAATGCAACATGTTTCTGCCCGTTGTCTGCTGATACACATAAGTATTGATTTTACGGAAGTGATTAATGCAATTCTAAAGGGATTATGGGTGCGGAAGAGGACGAGAACATCAATACCAGCGAAGCAAGGCCCTGGCTTGCGAGAATGAGGATAGAGGGACTGTGTTCCGAAAGAGGATCATTCGAAATAGCTATGTGCCAAATTTCATGCTTGTAACCGAAAGTACACAATATAACTATGATGTACTGTTCGCGCATAGGGTTGTCGGACTCATTAAGTACTACATAGTCATTTATGTATTATAAAACCGTTTGCGCATAAAGTCAGTTTTGAGTATTATCAATGAGTCGGTATAGCTAAGACATTGACAACGAGGTCAAATAGATCGCTTTTATGGTCAGTATCTGCTAATATATGACGTAATTTCATTCGTAAAACTGATTGACAAAGTAACGTAAATTGTGAAGTGTAGAACCAGTAAGTTCTAGCAGAAATGGGCTCTGACTTGAGAGAATGATGTCAAATGCAACATGTTTCTGCCCGTTGTCTGCTGATACACATAAGTATTGATTTTACGGAAGTGATTAATGCAATTCTAAAGGGATTATGAGTGCGGAAGAGGACGAGAACATCAATACCAGCGAAGCAAGGCCCTGGCTTGCGAGAATGAGGATAGAGGGACTGGTTCCGAAAGAGGATCATTCGAAATAGCTATGTGCCAAATTTCATGCTTGTAACCGAAAGTACACAATATAACTATGATGTACTGTTCGCGCATAGGGTTGTCGGACTCATTAAATAGTACATAGTCATTTATGTATTATAAAACCGTTTGCGCATAAAGTCAGTTTTGAGTATTATCAATGAGTCGGTATAGCTAAGACATTAAGTGCAAGTCCAGGGATTGGAGGGTCATTGTTTCGATTCCCACAGAGGGTTAAGTTATTCTTCCTTTCAAAACCTATTTCCATATATGCGAATTGCTTGGGGGTAAAGTTAAACATCTTTATTCGGTGAAAGTTGCTGAGTTGTTCCGCTTACTTCTGAAACGTAATTGTTGCGTTTGTTTTTATGATGCATGATCTATAATTTGATACCAAGTATTATTCAATGTTAATCATAATGATAATGCGTTACTTGTTATGCTTCTTCGCCAATTTGTGTTTTATCTAGATTTGGGTAGATAAAATGATTACTAGAAGTAGTGAACTTATTTTTCTACTTTCTAAGACAGTCGCCTGGGACTGTATGCAAATTAGCTGAACCACCGACAAGGTTGCGGCTCATCTTCTTTGGTATATAAGAAATCCAAGGATCTTAAATTGTGTATACATCTGCATACTGTTCAATGAAAATGGTAATATCTGAAGTCAGTGACTGATGTGACGACCGACAGCTTTAAAGCGACTGACTTAAGAGAATTGAAGTCTGAACGGAAATCAACGAAGCAATAATTCATTCCACCGAATATAGTTGCAAATGAATTCAAACGCGCTTGAAGACAGTGGTTTCATGTGAGATCGGAGGTTGAAAAGAAAAGTGTGGCAGAGATCACACTCTCTTAGCGCATGCGCATTTAAAAAAGTCACAAGAAGAACAACAAGAAGAACAACAACAACGCGAGCCTCCCGTAGACCTGCGTGCCGCAGGTAAAAACAGCCAGACATGTATAAAGGGGCATAACTCCTGAAAAACACATCCAATGGCACCGACTTTCAATAGGCTTCTGGTACTGGCTGTATTAAACAACTGTATGAAGTTTCATTGTTGTAAGTGAAGGACTTTTTGAGATAATGTGTTTACAATGATATGATGGACAGACGGACAGACGACGGAGGCAACGACAATACCGCTCTGCCCGAGGGGTAAAAACCACCAGAGGACATCCAAGTAGGTGGTACACATTATGTGTAGTATTTGAGATGTATGATGACTCAGTCAGTAAAATCAATTCAAACGGAACAATTCAACGTGATGTATGTGCAGGTCGATATACACATATACTCAAGAAAAACTTAATGCAAGCACATGTATCGCACCCAAAAGCCTCGGGATTGAAATGACAGGCCTCAGAATTGAAATGACAGGCATCAGTATGACAGGTCTGCCTTATTCTGGCAAGATGTTAGGACAGGGTCTCCTCTTTGTGCTCATTATTCTTAGGTTGTACACCATATCATAATTGAAGTGACAGGCCTCAGTATTGAAATGACAGGCCTGCTTTATATCTGGCAGGGTGTTATGTCAGGGTCTCATCATTGTGGTCATTATTCCTAGCTTGTACACCATATCATAATGAGGAATGAAAGGGCAGGCCTCTGGATTGAAATGAGAGGCCTGCCTTATATCTGATAGGATGGTCTCACTTTTGTGGTCATGATTATTCCTGGGTTGTACACCATATGATAATGAGGAATGAAATGACAGGCCTCTGGATTGAAATGACAGGCCTCAGTATTGAAATGACTGGCCTGCCTTATATCTGATAGGATGTTAGGATGGTCTCACTTTTGTGGTCATTATTCCTAGGTTGTACACCATATGATAATGAGGAATGAAATGACAGGCCTCTGAATTGAAATGACAGGCCTCATGATTGAAATGACAGGCCTGCCTTATATGTGATAGGATGTTAGGATGGTGTCACTTTTGTGGTCATTATTCCTAGGTTGTACACCATATCATAATGAGGAATGAAATGACAGGCCTCCGGATTAAAATGACAGGCCTCAGTATTGAAATGACTGGCCTGCCTTATATCTGATAGGATGTTAGGATGGTCTCACTTTTGTGGTCATTATTCCTAGGTTGTACACCATATCATAATGAGGAATGACATGACAGGCTTCATGATTACCACTTCAGACACAAAGGTGGAGTGTATCTGTGTATCTATATTACCAGAAGTACAGATTAAAATACAGATATTTTATAAACTTCTGACATTACTAAATGCAGCGGCTTTCATGTAGTTTATTTTTCCTTTTTTAGCCCACCATCACCAGATCACCATCAAATCAATTTTCGTCCATCCGTCATACCGTCCGTCCGTCCGTCCTCCGTCTTCAGTCCGTCCATAAACAATTCTTGTTATCACGATTTCTCAGGAACTACTGCATGGATCTTTCTCAAATTTGGCACACAGGTTCCCCTTGGGGTCTAGTTGTGCAAGACACCTTTTCTGGTCCGATTCGAAAATCCAATATGGCCACCAGGCAGCCATCTTGGATTCCCAATGAAACTTTGTTATCGTGATTTCTCGGGAAGTACTGCATGGATCTTTCTCAAATTTTGTACACAGGTTCCCCTTGGGGTCCAGTTGTGCAAGATACCATTTTTGGTCCCATTCAAAAATCCAATATGGCCGCCAGGTGGCCAGCTTGAATTTTCACTTGAAAAATTCTTATCGTGAATTCTCAGGAACTGCTTCATGGATCTCTCTGAAATTTGGTACACAGGTCCCACATGG
Organism: Hanleya hanleyi; assembly: GCA_036873755.1. Lineage (NCBI taxonomy): Eukaryota > Metazoa > Mollusca > Polyplacophora > Lepidopleurida > Hanleyidae > Hanleya > Hanleya hanleyi. The sequence goes on along the minus strand of JAVTVY010001584.1, from coordinate 12,481 downwards.
GACCTAGCTGTGCAAGATACCTTTTTCGGTCCGATTCGAAAATCCAAGTTACGCTTCAAATTAATATGGTATTCCCAAGTTGTGACGTTGCATCACAAGAGTCATCGGCGGATACTACGGTGGGGCATATTCTATAAATTGACAATAGAGAATATCCATACCTTCATCTTCTATATCAAGGAGTTCAAATGATTCCAAATTAAAACGTATTTATTCAAATTTTAAATCAGTTTACTTTAGTCCATGCCGTTGCAAGTAAACTGCCTCACCGTTTCGTACGAAGGGACGTCACTCTTGTGACACAACCTCACAACTCGACAACTGTACACTACTGTGTGTTTTGATCCAAGGGATTCTGACACTTTCAAAGTTTCAACATTACTGCATGGACCGGATCCCTTCAGTATTAAGTTTTGCACCATTTTAATATTTTCGAGCATGGTATCTTAAAAGAGATATCTCAAACTAGCCCAGTAAACGGAACAGAATTAGCATTCGCTCCTAATTATAAAATCTTAAGTATGTTTCATATAGCTCATGCCAAAGTGTCAGAGATTTGTCTTCGCTTCCAGTACCCAATGATGACACGTGCAACCGACAACTGACAACCGACATCAATTAGTAGTTTCTAGAAATCTTGAAACTCCTGAAACTTAGAAAGATAATATCTTGGTGTTTTCCAGTGTCCCTTTCTCGATCTTTTTCGCTCAAATTCGAAATTCTGCAAACAAAATTACAAATCAATCACTTGTTCTTAGTAATAATGGACAAAGATATCCTCTTGTCACTAGCTTACAATTATCGGACAATCGTGGGTGCCAATCTTTTGTTTAAAATCATTTTTTATTATGTTCAATAAGCTGAGTAATCGAACATGATTTCAGCCTCCGTATATATTCTTAAAATGCTGCTAACAAGATTTGTATGATTTAGTAAACATTTTTAGCAAAGTTATAATAATAAAAGCAATCTTGATGATCACTTTTCTATTATTTTATTACTTCTGATAATAGCATTGCCACAAACCCTGCAAGCCATGGGACACAGCATCCGATTGAGATGAATGCATTTTGTCCCCCCGTGTATAGCTAAATAACATTTGCCTATGTAGTATGTGATGGCTATTATTTATGTAGATATATAATATGTTTTAATATATTTTATCAATATAACTAAATATTTATGTTAAATTAAGATGAACAATTAAGTATCCAAATATTCATCACTATGTCCTTGTGATATACTAACTTCTGCTATGTATTCTTTAATCATGCCAAATTATAGAAAATAATATAAAATAAGATAAATTGTTTTTGTCAATATTTCCACTTTGATACATATTCATACAAATTCATAGTACAAAAATACAGGAAGGGGGAAATGTCCGAAAGAGGGCAATGTCTGCAGTGAAAATGTGTGCAGGGGAAATGTCAACAGCACCTTTCCCAAATGGCTCATTTCAAAGCAATTATACAGGTAGCTGTGGTGGTTGTTGGTCCTCAAAAAAGTGAACCAACACGGCTAGCCCCTTCAAGTTATTGTATTTTGTTTTTTGTACATTTACATTTAATTGTGTGAATCTGTCATGGTTGCGTTAATTATTATTAATACACTTTTATCAATTGATCAACATTTGTTTTACTTGTTCTTCGGGAACATGCATGAAGTACATGTATGCACGAATGAAAATCAGAATTTCTTTTCAGAAATGTACGCTAAATTTAACCATGGGGGGGCTTAGCATGTCCCTTTGATGTAAGTTCCTCTGTCCAACACTCTTATGAGTTGCATAGTAAAACCACACTGGTGGTTCAAAAGAATGGAGAAATAAAGTACGGTACATACAATGTACAATTCAGCATCTTCAGTATCTATTCTTTTAGTGTGCATCATAATTACAGTATCCATGAAAAACTTGAATATAATGTTTGAAATATTGAGTTTCCTATCTTTTACTATGAAAAAGTCTGAAAATATTGAGTTTCATGTCTTTAACCTATGAAAAAGTCTGAAATATCGAGTTTATAGACTGGTACGCAAAAAAATTGAGTTCATCTCTTTTCGAAAATTGAGTATATTATAAATTTTGGGCTAGAATAACCCCTGAAGTAATTTAATAATTTGAAAGAGACTCGGGGGCAAAAATATAGAAAATATAGGACATTTTTCAGAAATATAGGAAAATATAGGACAACTAAAAAAATATAGGACATATAGGACATAATTGAAGGCCTGCAAATGTTACATGTATATTTCAGAACAAAGCAATAATTTGTCATACAAAATGTGGTTCAGATTACATGAAGACAGGACCAGTAGAAGAGTATCGAGATTGACATGAAAGGCAAGAACATAAACCTGATAAATGGTCTAACCATTTCTGAAAACTGGTCACCCATGCTAGGGTATATAGCCTAATTAATTGGATTATCTGAAAAGCAAATATTACTGAGGAGTACAAAATCTAATGAAAACGGGTAGATGAATTATGCCTATTACCATATCTCTAAAATACAGAGAGAACATGAAGTTAGTCATCTCCACAGTCTTCATTTGAAGCTGCCAATACAGGATTTTGCTGAATAACAGAATAATCCTGATGAATCCGCCTTTAACATGTTTAACTTAGATTTACAAAAAGAACACAATCAATGTGAATTAGTTTCCATGGGATGAAAAAAGATAGAAACAATCCATTAAAAATATGTAATGTGAACTTGACAGCAAGGTCCCACTGGCATATCTATAGTCGTACTTGTATTATTATGAGAAACCATCTGAGCAAAGAGCAAATTTTGCTGCGTCATTGGTATAGAACCCAAAGCTACTGAGATGACTGATGAGAGTCAAAATGAGAGACACCTTCCCTATCTGGATACTGGTTGATACTGACAGCATGGATGATGATGACAAGGCTCTCCATCAACTGGGAGATGACTACAATACTTGTGGAGAAGACCTGTGAGGAGAGAGGAAAATATGTTACATAAGTACCGTTTGTTCACAGTTACATGTATGTTCTCAGATTGTGGACAACAAGCCCCAGACTACGGATGAAATCCGAAACATGTTATCCATTCAAATCACCCTCTCAGACTAAGGGATTACTAGATATTAATGCAGCGACCCTGGCATAACATCATCATGAACCATCCCCAGCTCATAAATCCACCAGACAAAGAGGAACATTTAAGATCCAAATTAGTGTAGTCCCCAATACCCTCAACAATAATTTGCTTGTTTTAGTAACCCAACAGCAGCTCGATCCATAACTGAGCCCCAAATTCCTGCTGGATGTAAGTCCTGAATTAGTGTAGTCTCCAATACCATCAACAATAGTTTGCTTGTTTTAGTAACCTAACAGCAGCTCCTTATTACTGAGTCCCAACATCCTGCTGGAGGTATTAAAGGCATGTCTGTCAATTCAAACATCAGGCCTATCATTTCAATTTTGAGGCCCAGCTGCCACTAAATTCCTCATTATGATATGTCTTACAACCTAGGAATAAATGACCACAAAGAGGAGACCCTGACAGAGCATCCTACCAGATATAAGGAAGGCCTGTCATTTCAATCCCGAGGCCTGTCATTTCATTCTTCATTATGATATGGTGTACAACCTAGGAATAATGACCACAAAGATGAGACCATCCTAACATCCTGTCAGATATAAGACAGGCCTGTCATTTCAATCCAGAGGTCTGTCATTTCAATCCAGAGGCCTGTCATTTCATTCCTCATTATCATATGGTGTACAACCCAGGAATAATGACCACAAAAGTGAGACCATCCTAACATCCTATCAGATATAACGCAGGCCTGTCATTTCAATCCAGAGGCCTGTCATTTCAATCATGAGGCCTGTCATTTCATTCCTCATTATCATATGGTGTACACATGTACAACCCAGTAATAATGACCACAAAAGTGACACCATCCTAACATCCTATCACATATAAGGCAGGCCTGTCATTTCAATCCAGAGGCCTGTCATTTCAATCCAGAGGCCTGTCATTTCATTCCTCATTATCATATGGTGTACAACCTAGGAATAATGACCACAAAAGTGAGACCATCCTAACATCCTATCACATATAAGGCAGGCCTGTCATTTCAATCCAGAGGCCTGTCATTTCATTCCTCATTATCATATGGTGTACAACCTAGGAATAATGACCACAAAAGTGACACCATCCTAACACATATAAGGCAGGCCTGTCATTTCAATCATGAGGCCTGTCATTTCAATCCAGAGGCCTGTCATTTCATTCCTCATTATCATATGGTGTACAACCTAGGAATAATGACCACAAATGTGAGACCATCCTAACATCCTATCACATATAAGGCAGGCCTGTCATTTCAATCCAGAGGCCTGTCATTTCAATCCAGAGGCCTGTCATTTCATTCCTCATTATCATATGGTGTACAACCTAGGAATAATGACCACAAATGTGAGACCATCCTAACATCGTATCAGATATAAAGCAGGCCTGTCATTTCAATCATGAGGCCTGTCATTTCAATCCAGAGGCCTGTCATTTCATTCCTCATCATATGGTGTACAACCCAGGAATAATGACCACAAAAGTGAGACCATCCTAACATCCTATCACATATAAGACAGACCTGTCATTTCAATCCAGAGGTCTGTCATTTCAATCCAGAGGCCTGTCATTTCATTCCTCATTATCATATGGTGTACAACCCAGGAATAATGACCACAAAAGTGAGACCATCCTAACATCCTATGACATATAAGGCAGGCCTGTCATTTCAATCATGAGGCCTGTCATTTCAATTCAGAGGCCTGTCATTTCATTCCTCATTATGATATGGTGTACAATCTAGGAATAATGACCACAAAAGTGAGACCATCCTAACATCCTATCACATATAATTAAGGCAGGCCTGTCATTTCAATCCAGAGGCCTGTCATTTCATTCCTCATTATGATATGGTGTACAACCTAGGAATAATGACCACAAAAGTGAGACCATCCTAACATCCTATCAAATATAAGGCAGCCGTGTCATTTCAATCCAGAGGCCTGTCATTTCATTTCTCATTATCATATGGTGTACAATCCAGGAATAATGACCACAAACGTGAGAACATCCTATCAGATATAAGGCAGGCCTGTCATTTCAATCCAGAGGCCTGTGATTTCATTCCTCATTATGATATGGTTTACAACCTAGGAATAATGACCACAAAAGTGAGACCATACTAACATCCTATCAGATATAAGGCAGGCCTGTCATTTCAATACGGAGGCCTGTCATTTCAATCCAGAGGCCTGTCATTTCATTCCTCATTATCATATGGTGTACAATCCAGGAATAATGACCACAAACGTGAGACCATCCTAACATCCTATCAGATATAAGGCAGGCCTGTCATTTCAATCATGAAGCCTGTGATTTCAATACTGAGGCCTGTCATTTCATTCCTCATTATGATATGGTGTACAACCCAGGAATAATGACCACAAAAGTGAGACCATCCTAACATCCTATCAAATATAAGGCAGGCCTGTCATTTCAATCCAGAGGCCTGTCATTTCATTCCTCATTATGATATGGTGTACAACCCAGGAATAATGACCACAAAAGTGAGACCATCCTAACATCCTATCACATATAAGGCAGGCCTGTCATTTCAATCATGAGGCCTGTCATTTCAATTCAGAGGCCTGTCATTTCATTCCTCATTATGATATGGTGTACAACCTAGGAATAATGACCACAAAAGTGAGACAATCCTAACATCCTATCAGATATAAGGCAGGCATGTCATTTCAATCCGAGGCCTGGCTGCTGTGGGGAGGGGGGTGCTGATTTGGTTTCAATACGGTGAATGATTCTAATCATTACTGTACTGTAATTGTTCTGCTCAATCTGTTGGGCGCTGTGATTAGCTAAATAAAGAAGTCTGAAGTCCGTCATTTCAATCCAGAGGCCTGTCATTTCATTCCTCATTATCATATGGTACATACAACCCAGAAATAATGACCACAAAAGTGAGACCATCCTCACATCCTATTGGAAATAAGGCAGGCCTGTCATTTCAATCCAGAGGCCTGTCATTTCATTCCTTATTATCATATGGTGTACAACCCAATATTATAATGACCACAAAAGTGAGACCATACTAACATCCTATCAGATATAAGGCAGGCCTGTCATTTCAATCATGAGGCCTGTTATTTCAATCCAGAGGCCTGTCATTTCATTCCTCATAATAAGATATGATAAATACCTCCATGATTTGACCCATCCTCGTCTGGAAGGCATTAAATTGAAGTTATCTGGCAACCAACTATGCCTGTTTGGATCCATTTTCGTAATTCCCACGGTTGAAACCACGTGATGACGCTTTTCTGAGTAAACTACACATTTATTGATTTACGCTGAACCCGTCATACATATTCAAGCAAAGCATGTTCACCTCACACTGTGAGTCACAGTGCGCACATGTCACTTGAGCGATGGTCTCTGGCCTGCACAGGCCCAAATATGGATCTATGACGTATAACATTTGGTCTTCCTGCTATGCCCAATCAATGAACCGTTTGCATCTGTGTTTTGGCCTTGTTAAAGCCTCTCTTTCGTTCGCTTCTCTCTCGCTTCAGCCCAACCTGTAACCATTTCGGTCATCTATACGCGGTAAGAAGTGTACGCAAATGGCTTCAGCCTTCTAGCACAGACGCACATGTTTCACCAAACGTTCACATATCTTAATACTTAATCTTAATAACCAGTATCTACACTGTGCTCTTTCCTTTCCCGTGCAAGGAACGTATTTACCTGAGCCGAGCGTATCTTTCATCTTTGAAATATCAGTCGCAACTACAATAACAACAACAACAACAACAACATGGCTATGACCTCCGTTCTCGTTGCCGGCCACAGCTTCATTCGACGCCTGGAAGAGGACATTCACCGAAGAGTATTGGGTCATCCCTCTTTTGCCATCTCCGGGGCCACTGTGCGTTTTAGTGGGTTCGGTGGTTTTACGGTCTTGCAGGCCTTGCAAGACCCAGACATATCATTCCCACCCCTGACATTCTCATTCTTCAACTTGGCGGGAATGATATCTATCCCACTACAACGGCAGAAGAAATTTGTACGAGGATCACTGACTTTGTGAGACTTTGCCTTCATCGGGGAATTACAGCAGGTATTTGTCTGCAGTCTGTTCCCTCGATGGAGGCCCTGGCGCATGTGACATGTCGGCTGTCCGTTACGAAAGTACGAGACGACTAATTAATGATTATCTCCAGGCACACCTCCCAGCAATCGGAGGTGTGTTCTGGCAACATCGCAGGTGCCACCCAAGGCAGCCGACGGAACATATTTTCCTTGCGGATGGTGTCCATTTGAATACACGGGCCATGTCAGATGTCCTTCTATCGCAGCCTGAGGGGTGCCATACTTCAAGCACAGGTTTGTATTCTTATTTTCATGTTCCTAGTTGCAGTAATGTAACTCTCAGAATCATGGGGACGAGCAGCGCAGCTGCGACAGTTACAGAAATAAACCGCCCCTAATCTGTCGTTTTTGCGAACGAGGACATTTTTCTCTGATTTATTTCAAAATAAAGCATCACCAGCGTCCATCACGGGTCTCCGATAGTTGTAGGCTATGTTATGTTACTCACCAGACACAAAAAAACCCGCACTCAAAGGGTTTATTTTCACAAAATCGCGCTTTTCCCTTGTTTTACCTTCTCCTGCATGGTTGTTGTTCTCGCTGTGAAGTCACGTCACATGTTCATTTCTGTTTCGTTGCCGTAGAGTCGACAAGGGGAATAATCTGTGCCAGCCATGTAAGAGCTGTCGCTGTCAAACGGATTATTCCCCTTGTCGACTCTCATGTTCCAGGCAATGGCATATTGTAATATAGATGGAGAAAACCATCTATGAATTGATGTGATATCTGACGGCCGTAATTCATACTTGGAGCGCCAAGTCATATTAAAACAGCGAGTAGAAATCCAGCCCCCCTCGCCTGACAAGGGGGATGCTATTTACGCGAAAATACGGCGAAAAATACGGCGAAAGCAACCGAGTTTAGCAACTTACTATCTCCACAGATCCTTATCCTATCCATCAACACTGTTTATTTGGGTTGAAATAGCAGCATAAATCCACACACACACCCAACGTTTCTGCAATGTGTGTAATCCAATATGGCCGCCGTCAGCCGATTATAAGCAGTTGTATCTTGTCCGGACAATAACTATATCACATATCATCGACCAAACAAAATCTACGAAAAAAAAATAACCATAGAGGTCCATGGCCCCCGCAGCAGCAGCGCCAGTTATGGTGGACGCCAGACCAGCAGCCGATATTACGAGCGTGCACTCTTTCCCCATGGCCACTCTCCCGCCCATTACATATTAATCATAATGAACATTTCAAGTTATTCATCAATAATTCATTGTGTCTATCACGTGTCTTGTGCGCTGTCCTCGGTGTTTTATAGGGTGGATGGAGGGTGTCTGGTTCCATGCTGCTTCAGAGATTTCTTCTTTGAAGTAGCAGGAACACAACTGGACTGGGTGGTGCTTAGTTGGTTCGTCGTGATATAGCTGAAATATTGTTGCAAGCGACGTTAAATTCTATTCACTCACTCTATCACAATGAAAATCTGTTATTCATCACAATGAAAATCTGTTTCATACTTTCATCACAATAAGCGTTTCATATTATTCATCACAATAAACATTACATATGAATCATCATTCATCACAATGAACATTTCATAGTATTCATCACAATAGAAATTTCATCACGATAAACATTTCATATTATTCATCACAATAATCATTTCATATTCATCACAATAATTATAAACATTACATGTTATTCATCAGGCCTTGCATTGGCGTGGCTGATTAGCCCAGGCCCTGTTATAGGCCTGGTCAGTACTTGTTATAAGGCCTATGTGTTCATCAGCCTGGTAAATGTCCTTTTATATTGAAATCAGCCCCGTTAAGAATGAATCAGCCCTGTCATCTACACAATACCACACCTGTCAATCAGCCTTGTGTCATCATCATCATTCATCATAAATATTTTATGCAATCTATCAAAATGAATATTCCATATTCATCACAATGAACATTCATATCATATTTATCAGAATGAACCCTTTATATTATTATATGACTGGTAGTGAATTTCCCGTGTTATTGGTCCATTGGCTGTCACATGATATCTCACAAAAAGCCATATTCACCTGCCAGAATGTTATATTCACCAACCGGTCATTCATCACTATGAGCAGGTCATTTGGGGTGGGGGGGGGGGGGGGGGCTGGGGACGTATTCTCCCGTAAACCCTGTATGAACCACTGGGCATTTAATAATGGTGGCCATCTTTAATTTATGCAAAATCATTTATTTATACATGTCGCAGTTACCATTTGGATGCAAAAGTTGGTATACATGTACGTGTACGTCTTCATGGATACATCCAGATATTTTCAATCAGGACCTCTTTTTTTATCCCATCGGATGGCATCATGCCATCACGCTGGCTGGCTGGCTGGCTGGCTGGCTGCATGGCTGGCTGGCTCGATGAACGACGTGATCGCTCTAAAAGGTGAACCGTTGCAGCTAAAGACTTCAAATTTGGTATACTGCATTGTTGGGTGATAAAGCACAAGCCTATTGAAATTGGGCACATTTAGTTGATTTTTGTGGTTTCCATGGCAACATAACAAAAAATATCCATATAACGACGTTATCGCTCTAAAAGGTGAATCGTTGCAGCTACACACTTCAAATTTGGTATACTGCATTGTTGGGGTATAAAGCACAAGCCTATTGAAATTGGGCACATTTAGTAGATTTTTGTGGTTTCCATGGCAACATAACAAAAAATATCCATATAACGACGTGAACGCTCTAAAAGTTGAACCGTTGCAGCTAGACACTTCAATTGGTATACCGTACTGCATTGTTGGGTGATAAAGCACAATTCTATTGAAATTGTGCACATTTAGTTCATTTTTGTGGTTTCCATGGCAACATAACAAAAACTATCCATATAACCACGTGAACGCTCCAAAAGGTGAACCGTTGCAGCCAGAGACTTCAAATTTGATATACTGCATTGTTGAGTGATAAAGCACAAGCATGTTGAAATTGGGCACATTTAGTTGATTTTTGTGGTTTCCATGGCAACATAACGAAAAATATTCATATAACGACATGAACGCTCTAAAAGTTGAACCGTTGCAGCTAGAGACTTCAAATTTGGTATACTGCATTGTTGGGGGGTAAAGCACAAATCTATTGAAATAGGGCACATTTAGTTCATTTTTGTGGTTTCCATGGCAACATAACACAAAATATCCATAACAACGTGAACGCTCCAAAAGGTGAACCGTTGCAGCCAGAGACTTCAAATTTGATATACTGCATTCTTGGGTCATAAAGCACAAGCATGTTCAAATTGGGCACATTTAGTTAATTTTTGTGGTTTCCATGGCAACATAATGAAAAATATCCACATAATCACGTTAACGCTTTATAAGCCAAACTGTTGTAGGTAGAGACTTCAAATGTGGTATACAGCATTGTTGGGTGGTAAAGCACAAGACTATTGACATTGGGTATATTTCCATCATTTTTGTGGTTTCCATGGCAAGATAACGAAAAATATCCACGTAACAGTATTAACACTTTACAAGTCGAACCGTTGAAGCTAGACATTTCAAATTTGGTATACAGCATTGTTGGGTAGTAAAGCACAAGCCTGTTGAAATGGGTTACATTCTGTTTTTTTTTACAGTTTCCATGGCAACAAAAAGTAAAATATTCACATAACCATGTTAGCCATTTACAAGCCGAACCGTTGGAGCTAGACACTTCAAATTTGGTATACAACATTGTTGGGTGGTAAAGCACAAGCCTATTGAAATTGGGTAAATTTTGGTGTTTTTGTTGTTTCCATGGCGACAAAAAGTAAAAAATTCACATAACCATGTTAACACTTTAGAAGCCGAACCTTTAGAGCTTAGAGACATCAAAGTTGGTATACAACAGTGCTGCAGCATTGGTGGGTTGTAAGACACAAGTCTACTAAAATTTAGTACATTTTGGTAAGTTTTTTGGTTTCCTTGGCAATGCTACTGTTACCAAATATGCATGTCAGCATTACCGTTTACATGTACAGTTGCCTCTAGCCAACTTTCCATACAAATATATCTTCTTTTTATTCCAACTACTTCAGTTTCCTCTTATTGAATGGCTTCATCTGTGAATACTAGCAGTTTCATTTTGCTAATGTGAAAGGGACGGGAAGTTCACACTAGGCCTATGGTATCAAGTGTGGCCGTGGCCTCTAGTTTCTCATTGGGTGGATAACGTGGCAGCCTTTAGTGAGGACCTGGTCCGGCGGAAACCTTGACCACCATCTTTAATTCATGCAAAGGTACTGAATATGTAAATTTCTCATTACTCTTCATTATAGGAATGCGAAACTTAATTGGCCTGCATCGAGCAACACTGTGAAGGGTTCATACTTGGTGTGAGAATGTATTATTTGTCGCAAAGGCTATTGTAGACTTTGTCTGGTGAGACTTTGTCTGGTGAGTCTTACACGAAGTAAAAACCTTATAAAATGACATTAATTTAACGTTATTTTATTTTTTTGACTGTTTATTGAAACTTGTATCTAGTCAAGCCTTATAAGAGTTACCCCAGAGCGGAGGGTTTTTCACATGTGCAACTTTATATTAAGTAGAGTCATCAGTCTCGCTATGCACAACTCTCCTAATTTTCTCTCTAGCAGAGCTGTGAATCACTCTCCTGGAAATTGAGAAAATATTGAAGAGTCATATTAGTGAGAGCAAATCACTCTCGCAATACAACAATAAAGAAATCCAGGAGAGTGGTCAACAGGTCTTGCACATTTTACATACATGTACACCAGTCATTGCCGAATTAAAAGTGCTGGCATTTTCCATAAAAGCATACCGTAGCTGTTCTACTAATCACCTCAATGGCCCCTCACATTGACCCCTCAGCAGACCACATATATTAATTTCAAGTAACGTTCCACCTTATTATTTTATTCTTGCATTTTCTTGTCTTGGAAATCCCTGAAATCTGAAGGACCAATCCCCCAGTATGCTCACTTTTATCCCCTTCCCTTTGACTGCTGTTAAACAGATATGCCATAATCATATTTTTGCATCGCCATTATCTTTCAGCATGCATATGGTCTGTTAGGTTACAAATGATCTACGTTGACAAGATATAACCTACTGTGCATCTACAGTACAAGGCAGAAATAACTTGCTCATAAACGCGAGTGAAAAAAAACATTTTCGCGACTATAATTTATTAATCGCAGCCGGAAAACTCGCCTAAATCGCGCAAAAAATGAAAAGCATAATCGCGACTGAAACGCGTACGGTCGACGCGTTTCAGTTGAGATTATGCTTTTGTTTTTTTGCGTGAT
>JAVTVY010001583.1:0-34869 GCA_036873755.1 Hanleya hanleyi | reverse complement strand
AACTGGCTATGCAGAGAAAGGCCACAAAAATAAGTGGGTCAATCTCCCGTGTTATTGGCAAGGAAACCTATATAAAGAGTATAGAAATCTGGATTTATAGTCACCTTCTGCCAACGATATAGAGTGCTTATAGAACCACGCGCATTTTGCGGGAGAGACCCATTATATTGAAATTTTCCTGAAATTTCACACAATTTTACCTGTAATTTTTAATGTATATCGTAGGTAACATCTATCTGCAACTAACAAACGTGAAACATCATATTACCATCGTCGTCACAATAATGTCGCTCACCGAAATCTGATCAATTAATTTCCCTCTGTGTATCTCATTGCCTTCAAGATCCGAGTATTTGCAAATTGCTACGGTAGAAATATGTTTCTATTATGTTATATATTATGTTTTCTGATCTGTGATCGGTTTGGTTCCATTTTCGCAGAGGGTGGCATGTGAGAAGTGGATCACAGGTTGCGAGCCATACTTTTTTGCTACCGGTGTAAAGAGTTGAAACTGTATTGTCCAGGGCTAATTACGCTTTGCGCACTCGTTGAATATCATACATGTGCCATGTATAAAGACTTTCCAAAACATATTCGTCAATTATTATACAGCGGAAAAAGTTAGTTACTATTTTGATTGTAATGCACAAGCTTTAAAAAAAACGTTGGTTAAAATGGGAGACACTACTAAATGAGTTGTCTTTGCTTTGCGGAGGAATACTGTTCACCCGTTGGTTACATCTTGAAACCTGCATGTAGATACATGATATATCTCTCAACCTGCGATGTGATAAATACATGTACAATTTTCATGTTTGTATTTAAATTTTCTCCATTATCAGAATGAAAAAAAAGGGGAAAAATATTAAGGTGGCTACAACAGGAAAATGAATTATAAAATCATAGGTAAGGTTACAGATTATGAGAAAGTCAACAAAATGCCAAGTAACCGGAGATTTGCTGTAAGAATAAATCAGAAATCCGAGAAGGACTATCAGAACATATCGCTATTAGGGATACAGCTAGTACTGCAGTCACTCTTGTTGAATTATTGCCGTTGTGTTCGGGGAAATGAAAAGCTCAATATTTGAGACAGCGAACTGTAATTACTAAGTTCGAGGGCTTTATTATTTTTACCGAAATATTTGACAAATTGAGGTTTCGACATGCAGTACAACTGGCTATGCAGAGAAAGGCCAAACAAACAAGGCCAAAGGAAACATATTGCCTTCGTCATCAAAATAATGGCGCTCACCGAAATCTGATTAATTAATTTTTCTCTGTGTATCTCATTACCTACAAGGTTCAACTATTTGCAAATTGCTACGATAGAATTATGTTATGCATTATATTTTCTGATCAGTGATCGGCTTGGTTCGATTTTGACAGAGTGAGGCCAAGGTTACGAACTGTGGTACGCAGTTCGATCCAATCTAATATTGGATATGTAACCTGTGTTGTAAATCAAAAGAGAACCACACGATGGTGTTGACATGAATCGCTTCGGTTAGGAGTACGAGGAAATGTTTCCTTCATATTGCACTTTGATTTGAGTATCAAATCATCTTCAACGCGGGTACTGTAACTCGGCCGAGCATGTTGAATTCCAGTGTAGAGAAAATGTGTTCAAGAATGGAACCTGTTTGTGGGCTGTAACAGAATGAAGAGTATTACTTAGAACTAATGTCATACACTTCTCATTGTGGTCACTAGACGATACACATGCATCATCGCTCGAAATTTTCCATAGAAGAATATATACCGGCATATTACACCGATTAGACGGCAATTGACGTAGTCGGGAAGGGAAATCACTCGGCACATCGTAGTATATGTGGGACATACTGATCTCGCCAATCACTGATAGGAATCCATATTGGCATCAATGTTTAACAGTATCACGTTCTAAACTCCGAACAGCGCAGGTTAGCAGTGCGAATTGTGTTGCCATGGAGATCGACTTGAGATGAAAATCCAGAAGATACACCTCAAATTAGAAGAGATCTTTCGGTGATACACTCAAGGGAATCGTCAAATTTGATCTCCTGATAAGGGAGAAATAAAACGAGGACTATGTGAGCGGTATAGTATGAGGTGTGCCTCACGTCCGACGGACCACGGTTTACACCAGAGAAGTGTAAGATCCCTACAACATTAGCGCGAGGTATTCGTCGACGGAATAGGCCGAGCGGTCGCGAATGGAAGGGGATTGTAATCGACGTAATGTCCGAGAGACCGATGCAACATGTTATGGTGGATAGAGCAGGAAATTGAATTAGAATTCTTAGATAACGCGAACATATCGTTATTAGGGATAGCGGTAACAGTATTACAGGTTTAGCAAAAAATCGTGACCGGCTGGACCAAAGCACCAAGTTGGATCAGCGTGTCACCATCTTCCGAAAATATGGCTCTAAGCCATCTGACTATATCACAGCATTGACCTCCAGTAAATGACCAAAAATACTGTTGAGGAGTTATTTAGTACCGTGTTCAACAAAGCTACGTTTTAGAATCCTCCCTATTATCGTCTAATGTGAGGTACCTACGAAAGCTCTCCTGTTATGTCATATGGTTGCTTTTTAGACGACAGACAGCGTCATTTCCTCCCAGAATATTCTTAGCGACTGATAAATGAGATCGTATTCCAGAAAATTGTTATAATTAAATTAAAACAAATTAAAACAATTCCGAATTAGATTGGGTGGCACGATGATGTTGGCTTAATGTAACAAAATATTAGCCTTAACTTCTCCTAATGTCTTCCTGACTTATAGAATGATGTATATGGGAAGAGTTAAAAAATTTCAGTTGTTTGGAAAGACAACTAGAAATATATCTTGTTGATAGAATCAATATTTGGACAACATTGGTCAAAATTCTGTTGATCCAATATAGAATAACACTGTCAACGATAGCTTCACATCAGCACAAAACAAGGTCAACATTTTGTAAATTTTAGTGGTGTTGATGTCTTTCTTGAACTGTATGCTGAATTTGTTCAGCTTCGAAATTGCCTGTGAAGATAAGTTGGCCTGGTGAATGAATATGATGCGAAAACGGGACTTGTCGGATATGTAACCGGTGTTCAGACGTCGAATAGAACCAGACGATGATATTGACATAAATTACCCTAATTCGATCAGTAGTGAATAATTTTTGCCTATTTTCGCTTCGATTGAAGTGAGACGCGGGCTCTGATTGTAGGAAGCACTAATAGCTTGAGCTTTTTGAGTAGATACCATATGATGAAGCACGTCTATTTTAAGTTTTTCATGTTCAAGACGACAGACGTTTTCAACCGCTTACCCGTTTGGATAGGTTAACTGAAGTATATATATTCCAATATAAGAACTAGCAAAGCTCTTGAACATCAAACACCAGTATATATCGAGAATCACAATGACGATGAATAGTCGTGACTTCGCGGTTGGTTGTAAAATATATTTTAGGTCTAAGAGAAACAGTATCACTACCGACAGCGATCTGATCAATGGCATTCAGTTGCCATTTCCGAGCACAATATAATGATAGCCGCCATTGATCGCAACTGCCTTGAAACGGTATGTATTGGAAAGTATCAATGTAACATTTTGTATCTGTAATCGCATATATCCGGTTAATAAGAATAGACGAGGAGGAGACATGCGATTTCAGAAACTTCCGTTCCGCCATTATATTCAAAGAGTAAATTGATGCAAGTCTATTAAATCATCTGAGCAGACGTAATAGCGGATTCATTGACATGTGGTATCATTCAGATCAACGGTATCTGTCAATCACTCTGTATCAGTTACATACCAGCACTTTATAAACGTCCAACTTACGGTCTGCATTTTCTCAATATAATTATTCCGCGTATATCCTCAATATCGGTTTTCTTTGATATCGAGAACGTTCATCGACTGTAAACCGTATCAAAACATCAGCACAATAATAGATGCCTATGTCAAATATTGATCTGATTTTTATCAATGAAAACATGCTCTGTCTTTCATCATTCACATATCATTTTTCCCCAGCTTCTAACGACCTCTTTTTGTCCCCCGCCGCAACGCGGCCGGGGACTTTAAAATGGTTCTTGCTTCTATGTGTCCGTGCATGCACGGACATGTCCGTGCAAATACTTCGTAAGCAATAACTTCTAAATGCTTTGTCGGATTCCTCCGAAATTTGGAATCTGCATTCTTTGCGACAAGACGTCTCTTGGTATTACGTGTCAACAAGATCCGCCTGTAGGTGGCGCCACTGGGGTCTTGCTTCTATGTGTCCGTGCATGCACGGACATGTCCGTGCAAATACTTCGTAAGCAATAACTTCTAAATGCTTTGTCGGATTCCTCCGAAATTTGTCATCTGCATTCTTTGCGACAAGACGTCTCTTGGTATTACGTTTCAGCAAGATCCACCTGTAGGTGGCGCCACTGGGTCTTGTTCCAACCTTTAGCGCATGTCCATGCAAATACTTCGTAAGCGATAACTCCTAAATGCTTTGTCGGATTCCTCCGAAATTTGGCATTTGCATTCTTTGCGACAAGACGTCTGTTGGTATTACGTGTCAGCAAGATCCGCCTGTAGGTGGCGCCACTGGATCTTGTTCCAATCTTTAGTGCATGTCCGTGGATGTTCGTGCAAATGCTTCATAAGCGATAACTCCTAAATGCTTTGTCGGATTCCTCCGAAATTTGGCATCTGCATTCTTTGCGACAAGACGTCTGTTGGTATTACAAGCGTCTAGTCCGTCATTCATAATCCAGCCGTCGTCCATTAGAGAATATCCGCGTCCATAATCCAAAGACCTATTCCATTTCCATATAACAGTATTAGCACCAAATTCAAAAAGACAAAGTATACATAAACATAGGCTTGTTTCCTGCAAGAGAGAAGCGGTCAACAGTTTTCAATGATACCGGCAAGACATCATGATGTTCCAAAATATCAAATCCGTATCGCTGATCAGTATTCTTAATCCATAATATTCGTTATAGAGTCGTCATCTAAAAATGATGTACCTCAGCCACGCTTTGATTGTGACTGTTCATATGAGTGCCATGAGGATCTTGAAGTACATGGGCTCATACGTATTATGAGCCCATGTACAGGTATTACGTTTCAGCAAGATCCGCCTGTAGGTGGCGCCACTGTGTCTTGTTCCAATATTTAGTGCATGTCCGTGCAAATACTGCGTAAGCGAAAACTCTTAAATGCTTTGTCGGATTCCTCCGAAATGCATTCTTTGCGACAAGACGTCGCTGGTATTACGTTTCAGCAAGATCCGCCTGTAGGTGGCGCCACTGGGTCTTGTTCCAATTTTAATGCATGTCCGTTCATGTTTGTTCAAATCCTTCGCGAGCGATAACTTTCGAACAATTTCTCTTATTTCTTCGAAATTTGGTAAATGCATTCCCTGCGACAAAACACCGTTGGTGATGCGTTTCAGCAAAATCCACCCGGAGGTGGCGCCACTAGAGTTCATTCCATTATTCCATGCTGCACGTGATAACTTTCTGGGTAACATGAGAAACGTTGCGGCTCATCGGATTCTTCTCAAATTTGGCATGCATTTACCATGCCAGGAGCTGTTGCTTGGGATTGCCTTTCGCTCACTTGCACTCACAGGTTGCGCCACCTGGTGGCAACATCATAAATTCGTTTCCGGGTAATAACTTGAAAACTGACCATCGGATTCTTCTCAAATTTTGTATGAATGTACCGTGACATAAGATGTCGCTTGATAATGCATTTCACTGACTTGCGCCTAGAGGTGGCGTCACCTGGTGTCAAAATCTAAATTTGGTTTCTGGGCAATAACTTGAGGACCCACATCGGATTCTTCTCAAATTTGGTATGCAGATGTCCCCACGATACCATGTTCCTTGGGATTGTATTTTTCCCGCTTCTGCCTACAGATGGCGTCTCCTGGTGGAAAAATTTGTTTCCGGGCAATAATTTGGCAACTGCTCATCAGATTATTCTCAAATTTTGTATTCACATGTGACCCGCCCCAAATAACATGAACACCGGTGGGCATCTAGTACCGGCAATAACTTGAGGACCCCTCTTCAGAGTCTCAAAGTTCATATGCCGATACCATGACATGAGATGTCATTTGGGATTGTGTTTTGCCTGCTTGCGCCTACAGGTGGTGACTCCTTGTGGCAAATTCTAAATTTGGTTTCTGGGCAATAGGTTGAGGATGCCTTCATATTCTTGTCAAATTTAGTTTGCAGATAATATGCCATGAGTTGTCTGTTGGGGTTGCATTTCGGTTACATAATTTTCATGCTACATGGTAAAGAAAATATATTACAGTAGCAATCAACATTCAGTCAGCCATTCGGAGTTGATCTCAAAACCTGGGAAGGTGAAAGACCCCTCAGCTTCTTACGCCTGTGAAGTAGCTGTTGCCATCCTCATGAATATCTTCTGAAACCGACAGCGCTTATAAATATTGCTGCCATTTTGGCGGGGGACCTAGCATCCTCTGGCTGCTTGTGCTTCAAGGGACTTTATACGCGAGGATGAAACTAGCGCGCGCGAGTTAATCGTACAATAATTCGTTAATCTGTATGTGTTTTTGACTTCTATACTCACAGCAACCGCTGGGCATACTGACTTAAATAGTGGCGGTTGTGCCCAGGGTATTGACCGTTTTTATCGGGGTAAAACATTCATTGTTTGGGATGGGGGGGGATGCCAAACTCAACTCACAGCCAGCTCCGAAACGAGAATCACGGTTCACCGTACGAAACCCGTCCCCATATTCAACTAATACCGAGAAATTAGGTTAAAACATCCACTTCTGACAGCAATCAAGAATTACAAGCGTCTGGTCCGTCATTCATAATCCAGTCGTCGTCCATTAGAGAATATCCGCGTCCATAATCCAAAGACCTATTCCATTTTCCATAAAACAGTATTAGCACCAAATTCAAAAAGACAATCATAGTATACATAAACATGTTTCCTGCAAGAGAGAAGCGGTCAACAGTTTTCAATGATGCCGGCAAGACATGATGATGTTCCAAAAATATCAAATCCGTATCGCTGATCAGTATTCTTAATCCATAATATTCGTTATAGAGTCGTCATCTAAAAAAAGATGTATCTCAGTCACGCTTTGATTGTGGCTGTTCATGTGAGTACCATGAGGATCTTGAAGTACATGGGTTCATACGGCCCCTAGCCCCGGGTTAAGCGGAATTAGACACAAGTTACGAAACGTAGCGCCATAGATCTTGCACGCTACGTTCGTATTTTGCTATCAGCATGCGATATGTATCGCCAAATTTGAGAAACTTTGAGTGTAGGCGCTTGGTGGAATAGCCCTGTTTTTTAAGTTTCTGCACCAATGTTTTGTGACGTTGATTAAAATCGTCACATTTAACACAGGATCTAGCAAATGCTACTAAGCGAGATATGTATACGCCATATGCAGGTCCCACTGGAATATTACTGTCCAGAAAGGGATAGTTTACGATGTCGAAATTGTAATCATCTCTTTTGTCATAAAGTCGACGAGAGAGAATGCCCGCTTCATTTTTATAGAGATATAGATCTAAATATGATGTGTCTGTAGGGCTATCTGTAGTTTCCTTCAAATCCAGTGAAGGTGGATATATATCCTTCACTGCGTCATTTATATAGCGATTATCCACAGCGAGAAGATCGTCTATATAGCGTTTGGTGAATGAGAAGGAACGGGCTTTGAATGGATAGGTTTTTGAAAGCGCCTGCATATAGTCATATTCATAAGAGAACAGATGCAGGTCAGCCAACAGGGGTGCACAATTAGTACCCATTGGAATACCTATATGCTTCTGATATATTGTGTTGCCAAATTTCACATAGATATTTTTAACGAGAAATTCAAGCAACTCTATAAACAAAGAAACATCCCATGAATGATATCTCTTGTATGTAGTAGAGCTAAAGAATGCTTTATGGCTTCTGACATTAATATATCTACGATCAGTTTTCTTGAACACAGATACTATTAATGAACTTAGACGTTCAATAAGGTCCTGATGAGGGATTGTAGTATAGAGAGTCGAGAAATCCCATGTGGATACATGTCTGCACGGTATGTGACCTTTAGCATCAAGTTCTTACGTAAGACATTTTGAGTTTTTCAATATCCACATACATTCAATGCCAGAGTTCTTAGAAATAATGGCGCAATACCTTTCCCAAAATGCTTTTACCCCCTGAAGGGCCCTCGTCAATAGGGTTGAAAGGAGCTTGGTGGTGCAGCTTCTAGAACCAGCTATGAATCTAGCTTTGTATGGTGATTTATGCATTTTGGGAGTCCAGTATAGTTTTGGTATGTCGTTATGATTGGTTGGAAGACAAATACCTCTTTCCCTGAGAAACTTTTTGTGATTGTTAAATAAATCTTCCAGAGTAAATGCAGTTTGGGAGTAAGTAGACGTATTTGATGAAGGTATGTCTACACTCAATTCTTTAACCAGCACCTGGTAATAGTAATATTTACATATGAATATTATATTATTCGGAGTTTTGTCTGCTGGGACTATGACGAATTTACTCTGGAGATTTGCTAGAACTTCTTGCGAATTGAGGTTTCTCAGTACTGGTTTTGCTTGGGGAAGAGTACTTCTGTCAATATGGCGGATTGTTTCAACGACCTTGCTCTTGGTGAGGTCCAGCCAATCAGCGAGTACTGTAGGTTCAACTTTTTCTCGCTTAGACCAATCAATAACGTACTGTTCCAATGCAGACAGGACTAACTTCTGGTCGGCCTGCAGATTTATTCTTCTTGGCTCTCTATATTTAGGTCCTTTCATCAGGAGTAATTTCAGATCCTTATCACTCACCACATCAAGGTCACCAGTCACAATATCTTTGCATGGTGTATAGATAAAGTTCGACGATTCACAATCACAACTATAGCCTCCTGACGTGTATAAGTTCCAGTCAAACTCCTGAACAGCATTGGAGTAATTGAATATTTTGGTGGCTATAGATTTAGTGTACTTATATGAAATGCAAGGAGGTTCTGTGAACTTAAAATAGTTTGGTACAGAGTTGCGTACCTCTGGATCATTCAGGATTCGAGGTAAATTAATGATGTCCAGTCCTTTATCTAAGTAGTTGAGTTTCAAGAAAAGCCGATCTTGAGAGGTTTCGATTATGTTCACTGGACGATACAACCGAAAATACGCTATATCTTGACATACTTTAATGGTTTTTGATGGTATTATATTTTCTGAAGACGCAGATTGTTGTATATCTCTGGCTATTTGATCTAAAGCTCTCAGAGGTAACGCATACAGAACTGTACGTAAGCTATGTATACTATTGGGTGTGTTAGTTAAACCCACTAAGTAATTTAAAGTGATATGATCGTGAATCATCGAACTATTAAACTTTCGCCAACCTTGGCTGCGATGTCTTCGTTGATGGGGTTTAAATAGTTGGGTAATGTTGGATATATTTGAACGGCGGTTTGTAGCATTGCCGAATCCACTGACATTATCATTTAAACCAAACGGAAACACTGACCCAAGTTCTAGCATCCAGAATAATTCCCGCTCTCGGATTTTTCTCTCAAATCCAAAAGGGGAATCCTTAGTAGATGGATAGACGACGTCTATGATCTGAATACTAACGTTATCCCAGCCGTGGTCGGGTCCAGAAAAATGCCTACCTATAAGCAATTGCTTTTTCCTAACGGATTTTCTGTGACCGTTTACCCTAAGATGGAGTATTTGGGTGGTCTTGCCAACATACTGTTGACCACACTTCCTACAGGAAACTAAATAAATAAGTTTGTAGTAGAACAACTAAGATCAACATACGAGTTAACAGAATATGAGTTACCAGTTAACGCGGAACTAAATGAAGCTGAAGTATTAAAGAGTGGACACGTGAGACATCCACGATGTCCACACTTAGAAATTTTGAAATTATTACATGTAGAATTCGGTGCTAAACAATCATCAAGCGCAATATTACAAAGTTTGATGTCGTGGCCTTGCTTTGCTGTCAGAAATATATCTGTCATTTGGATTGAAAAAGGTCTTAGTGCATTTCGAACTATTAGAGACTCGGCCGAGAAACCTGCACTAAGGTTCCTCGGGTCTGTCTTCAAATTTTTTCTTATAGTCTTATAGTTATAGTCATTATGAGTGTTGGGTGTGCAGGGGACCGGCCTCGGGGACAACTTGTCCACCAGCAGAATCCAGGCATACACAGGTTAAAATTACAAGCGTCTAGTCCGTACATAAACATAAGATAGTTTCCTGCAACAGTTTTCAACGATGCCGGCAAGACATTCTGTTTTCTCAGAAGACCTAGATCCACTGATGAAGGCATGGACAAACCTAGACAATGAGGTTTAAAAGATCGTCACTACTGTTTAAATATATCTGGTATATGCATGATATATCTTACTCTAAACTAAAATCGGAAAAATATCCCGTGTTCAGATTCCGAATAGAACCAGATAATGATTTTGACATGAATAGTCTTACTTCGATCCGGAGTGAATGCTTTCTTCAGAATGTTTTTTGACTGAAATAGGAACTGCGATAAATTTTCCGAGTGGAGACTGTGTAATTAAGCACGTATTTGGTAAACATTCTCATCTGTTTACTGGTGATAATAGATCTTTACAAATATAAATTCCAGTGTAAAAACAGTCAAAGATATTTAAAATCCAACACGAGCATACATCGAGAATCGCAATGACGATTGGTTTCAAACCATTTTAGGTCTGATATATCCCGTAGTCTTACAGAAAGAGTATTGCCGCCGACAGCGATCGGATCAGTTACTTTCAGTTGCCCTTTTCCAAGACAATGCGATAATAAGAAGGATCATAGCCGCCATGATACGGTATTTATTGGAAACTCTAATCTATTTATCTTTCTGTACATGTAATCGCATATTTCCCGTTAGCATTAATAAGAGACATGCGATTTCGTAGTCTTTCTAGCCAATTTAATAAACAGAAAAACCGGTAGTAGTATCCGATTTTTTTATTGGTGATATCAGTCAGATTAACGCTTTCTGGAAAATATCGCTCTGTATCAAGTACAAACCAGTACTGCATTTTCTCAATATTCCAGGCATATTCTTAACATCAGAAGAAACTTCAACGACGTCGGTTTTCTTTGACATCCAGAACGTTCGTCTACTTAATGGCCATGACTTTAATGTCGGTCAAGTACTGGTAGCTACACTATCACAGTAATAGATGCCTTTGTCATTTATTGATGATATTGTTATCGATAAAAGTAGGATTTCTTTAACATCGATCTTGTTCATCAAATTAACGACTATAGCCCGTATTACTACAATAGCACTATACCAGATGCCCCTACAAGTACATTTGTAAATATGTCATATTCTCAGATTCACTGTCATGCCTCCAAGCAATTAAAAGTGGAACTTCGACTCATCCCAATATCTTGAGTATTCTACAATTATATGACTGTAGATTTGATCAACAGATTGATATTGTGTTCTGTTGGTTGCCTAGTCACGTTGGCATCAAAAGTAATTCTGAGGCTGATAGGATGACTGAAGCAGCTCTAGATGATGAGATTGATCCTGTTGGAATTCCATATAGCGATTTCAGGCCTTCTATCTGTACTTATGTGAGACGGCTGTTTCAATCTTTATGGGATGCTGTGAATAATAACAAACTTCAGGAGTTCAAAAAAACTGTAGGCTATAGTCATCTGAACAGCCAGAAACGTTTGGATCAAACCATGATCAGGCGATGTAGAATCGGCCATACACGATTAACTCACAAACATTTACTAAAAAAGAGCCAGTCCCAAGGTGTGTCCCATGCCATGACCATCTCACCGTGAAATATATTCTTATCCAATGCATAAATTTCAAGATTGTAAGAGATGCTTTATATCGAGCGACTACTTTGGAAGATCTTTTTAGTCGGATGAGGGAGGATTGCATCTTGGGTTATTTGAGAGAAATCGGTTTGTTACATAAGTATTAATGTGTGTATGTTTTAATGCGTTGGATTACTAAGTTAAGTGACATGAGTACTTAGAATTTTGTTTGATCATCGCTACATGTATATAGCTGAAATATTGCTGAACGCGACATTAAACCTTAATTCTCTCTCTCTCTATTGATCATATGTAAAGAAACATGGAACAAACTCTGGCTTTTAGGGTCATTTTTGTTAATAGGCTTTATCGGAGAGGCCGATCGATATCAAAGCTCAATAGAATATTTATTTATCATGAAGAAGAATCAGTGTTCAAACATTGTGGAATAAATGACCATTCATTATAATTCTTTATACTAACGCTTTTTTCAGTTTTGCTCTGTCAATAAATAATCCTGAGTTGAACCTATAATGGTGAAAGGGATTGATACAGATTGGTTCAGTGTTACTTCCGGTCTTAAGCAAGGGTGTTTTTTGTCGCTCATTCCTTTAAATCTTTTAATCAACGATTCGGCCATAATCGTCAAAGCCCTTGACACCAGAGTTCATACAAGTAACGAGACAGTTGGATTTGTATTGTGAAATGAATGCAGATCGTGTAGTTTTATTGGTAGAAACCGAATCCAATCTACAATGTCTTCTAAATTATTTACATGAATGGTGTTCAGACAACAAGATTCAGGTGAACCAAGGAAAATCAAGACGGGTACATTCCGAAATAAAGACCAAACCTACATATCCAGGTTTTGGGTAGTTATATTCATTTGGGTTCGGGTCTTTCACAATATTCCGGTCATGATGAAATGGCAACGGTTGTGACACAATCAGCAAGCTGGGAATTAGGCTAATTTATAGCAATGTCGAAACATATTTGTAATGTACGTTACAGCACGTTCACTATGGCAGATTTGACGCCTGCTAATACGCCATATAATTCTCAAGTTCGGCCTTTTATCAGTTATGGATCTGCAAATGGGCGAATAAGTGTTAGGTCGTGTGTACATGAAGTGCATTTCTAGGTGTCAGAAAATATGTTCCAGACGCATGAGATAAGGGAAACACTAATTTTCCTACGAAGTAGGCTCTCATTTGCAAATTGTCCGGTAGTCAGTGAGTCCATCCGAATCCTTTCGTCGGCAAAATAAGGAGAACCGTTGACATTAGAACCCTTTTCGCCCTCTCCCCCCCCTTTGGTTTTTTTTTGCTCCGGAACGACAGAGAAATTGAGACTTGAGACTCCGTGACTATGTAGAATATCATATTGGGGTCACTTTTAGCCTATTTGCATGACCCCCCCCGAGCAGAGGATCATGGGTAACTGAAAAATGGCGCTCATGTGGTGTAGCGGGAAAGTGCTGTTTTCGTAAGATTTCTCGAAAGATTTTGCTTTTTTGCATGTGAAAGTGGGTATAACCTATCTCATTTCCTATAGGATTATTATTTACTAATTTTTCGTGCAGTTTTTGCGAAGAAAAGGCAAAAATAGAAAATTGAAAAATTCTGACTGAAAAATCGTCCCAAAAATGCTCTTTGTGAAAATCATGTGAGGTCATCATGATGACCACCTTGAATTTTTGACATTTTCTTATAGAGTTTGACCCAAATAGTGTGGTAAGTTTCAGTCTTCTAGCCTTAGCAATAGCAAAAATATAGAGTGGGGGGAGAGCACTTTCTGCCCCTTCCCCAGGCTGCGGTACAACCCAAGTACACCAGGCCAAATAGGGTTAAGGAATGTGTTATGCGTATCTATGTTAAAGATTGAGAAAAGGCCATTACGCGAGTTGATTCGGTTAGTCTGGAATAAATTAATCCCGTACGTCTTGTGCACAAAAAAAAAACATTATGTACCAGAACCAGTTACCTCAAAATTATATTTAAAAAGTAAAGTTGCAGATTTCAGTTTTCAGATTAGGTGTTGTCCTGTTCAAAATTGAAACGGGTATATACGAAGGATTATTGTTAATCTCGTATTTCTTTCGTTTGCCATGGACATATAGAAAATGAGGAACTTTGATTTGTGCCATTGTCCACTTTACGAATTATTAAAGTTTGGGCTATGGATATGCTTGAAAATATCCTCATTTGTACCCGGAAAGACGAAAATTGCACCTATTGCTGCTAACGCATGCATTTTAATTTTATTTTTTTCGGCCACCAGAGGGTAAAAACGGCTCAAATGATTCATTGATTGTAAGTTCAACCCAAGTGAATCCAAGGCCGGAAGCTTAAATGAACCTTTAGTCAACACGGTGACGAGGTGACAACAGTGATTGTTATGTGGCGTATCACTGTCAGAATCGAGTTTGAAGATAATGAAGACGTTTAAAGAGAACGTCTATATTGAAGATTCCAATCTGAACATTCATCTAAAAATGCAGGTACCACAGGTTACCATTATTGACGCCATCCTATGGATCGCTCAAAGACCAACGCATGTTGTATTTTGTTGACAGCGGAGACACAGTTAGTGCAGTGGCAACATCTTGGACTTAACCAGATTGAGTTTCTGGTCTCAGGCCGTGCTCCTGAGTTTATCTCCCGATACTCCGCCTTTTTCCCCATCCCCAAAACCAGATGTATGATTGTGAGATATGTAGCTGTGTATGAATTTTACTCAGTCCCTTGATTCGCTTGTAGCTGAAGTGGCTGCCAAGGGCAAATGAACTCCAATGTAATTATTATCATTATTGCCTTAAACGAACCGTGCCATGTGTAAACGAGATCTCGATACAAAGGCGTTATTTAAGCAAAACCACGATGCTATCGTAGTTCAACAGATGGTGCTCATTGCCAACGAAGCTGCTTATCTTTTAGATGACTTTACCGTCGTCAGATACAGTGGACATAAATTTATACATCCCTTCCCCCCAAAATGACCACGATATAACGCGAGCCTAGTAACAGTTTAAAGGGTCACTACGAAGATTCATGTTTGATTTGTTTTTTTTTTTGTTTAGTGGGGGGGGGGGGGGGGGGATGAAACGACAGAATTGAGTGATTATTTGTGAGGATTATATCTAGAAAGTGGAGCATGAATACGGGGCTGGGACAGGGGTAGAGCTGAAAGGGAGAATAAGCCGGGTCAATGGAGACGGGATTATGTTATTATGTTATTCGAGGGATTTTTAAGAGTTATATTTGTTTGGACCAATCTGTAAGGCAGAAACTGAATAGGAGGGGGGGGGGGGTATCATATTGGGTGGCTGGACATGGTGTGTTCTTGACAAGACGCTTGAAGTAAATCCGAAAGTGGCCTTTGTAATCAAGGAACATAATGAACTCCGCAAAGTATTCTGAAATGCAATAGGATTGACATTGTCGCCATCAAGATACATCTGTTTAGCGATACCTCTGCTGTTATCTAGAGTTAGTGAGTGAGTGAGTAGTTGTGTTTAACGTCGTTTTCAACCTTGTTTCAGTCATATCACGACGTTGCCTACATGTGCCAGAACAGTTCCTATTACCCTGGACACTGATCAGCCCAGCCAGTACAGCACTCGGTCAGAGTTTACAGAGCACGCTTTCTAATATCAATTCTAATCGAGGGGTATTGTTCTACGATTCTAAGAGATTCTACATACATATTTGTCTTCTTGAATACACAATGTTCTAGGCCCTCGGTGGCCGAGTGGTCTAAGGCGCTTCGCTGGTGACCGCTAGCCTCACACCGCTGAACCGGCACGGGTTCGAGCCCAGCTGGTCCATGTGTGAAAGTTTGTCAGTTACTTGCCGAAGGGCGGTGGTTCTCTCCGGGTACTCCGGCTTCCTCCACCAACCAAACTGACTGTCACCATATGAGTGAAACAGACTTGAGTGTGACATTAAGCCAAATTCCCTCCCTCCTCCTCACAATGTTCCACCAAAATGGAGACTGCAGCACTGCCGAGAACAAACTTCTTGTGAACCTTTCCCAGTGTACTCAGTATTCAACAGTACGCGGTTTTGAAATGTATAATAGGTGGACAGAAGATTGGTTTTTATAATGATAATTAGTGGACGCATGTTTAGAAATGATTGAAAAAAAACCCATATACACTGTTAGGGAACCTGCTGTCCAGTATAAATCCACATTAAGGAGTCTTGTAAAACAGTCTATATATGCAATATTATGCAATATTGCCGAGGTAAGTTAAAACGCCATTTAACCGGGTGTATTTTGAAATCATGTAAGACCGGTCTTTGTATATAGGTGATATAAAGCATTCTTAGATATGTAAGCATTATTGTAAGTCTTTCGAACACGTACGCTTTCTCCACTGCACTTTTTACCTTTTCTTGTGACCAATACAACGACTTCAGATTTGGCGAACGACAATAGCTAATTTCCATTAAATGATGGCGGGGGAGGTGGTCATAAAGGATGCAGGTTTGACCCATAGTATTTCATGCAATTACATTACCACAATAATGAAGGCTCTTTTCTGTTATCGGTTATATTTTCACTGTTCCATCATTTACGTGTCTTCCTTCTATCTTCTAACGACATTAATTGCCTATGCACATTTTCCTTATTAAACCTTTTGGATGAGGAACTTCCACAGAAATCAATACCTCTGCAGACAATATTTCTTTGTTCAGTTTGGCTCTGTCAAAATGACCTAGTTTTTCATTCACGGTTCATAGCACAACAATTCGACTTGTTTGACTTGTTAAATCGGATATTGGTGATTGTTCACGGGATATCTTATCTTTTATGAGGGTGGAAGCATTCATTGTCCAAGATGAAGGGACGATCATGCCCAATTTATGAGGTGTACTCATCCAAGCCCGAGCCTGAACAGCACGTACATAATTGATACACCTTAGTTATATTGCTCTAAATTCAACGGTAACTTGATATAATTGTAAACGCATCGCCATGTCCGAATTCAAGTAAACCTAAGATCTGGATTGGTACGAAACTCGTCCCCATATTTAACTAACACCGGGAACTTCTGTAGGATGCGTAGAATCTGATTCTGGTACCAATGATGAAGTTGCCGGTGAAGAAATGAACAGAACCTTTGCATATCGGTCCGTGTAACGCTTGACAATTCAACTTTCCATCTTGAAAATTGAATATAGAAAGACGAAAAGCTCCACAACGCTTCCGTATTCTAGCTTTTAATCTCGCGAAGTTCAGAGCAGGAAGATAAAAAGCTATACATCGCTCTCGTATTCAAAATTGTCATCTCTAAAAATTGAAAGTAGAAATTGGAAAGCTCTAGATCGCTCCTGTATTTGAGCTCTCCATCTCGCATAGTTGAAAGCAGACAGACGGAAAGCTCTACACCGCTCCAGTATTCTAGCATTCCAAACTTAATTTATGATATATAGGAATACGAGAGCGACTGGTCCCATTGCTCCACCTCGCTCCATAAATTCCGAGGCTTCCGCTTCACGACATTTATGAGCATACTTTCAACCGACAACATCACGCTTCAGCGCATCAGTGAATGTGGTGGAAACAATTTAATCGCATGTCATAAAATGCAAATATTGACCTTTGGTGAAACCGGATTAACTTCATCAAGTATATCGCTCTTCTGTTCCTATGTCATGAATTTATTCGGAACACTGGAACAAGGGACCAATGGAGAGCATTCTATATTTTTACTTTAAATTTTTCGACATTACAAATGGCTGCGGTAGATGAATTTTGTTTTCCGATCAGTGATAAAATTGCTTTCCCTTTTCTACAGAGTCAAGTGAAGGTTAATCGCTGTTTTTGAAATGTTCAGTCACGCTTTGATTGTGACTGTTCATATGAACACCATGAGGATCTCGAAGTACATGGGTTCATACGGCGCCTAGCCCCGGGTTAAGTGGAATTAGATACAAGTTACGAAACCTAACACCATAGATCCTGCACGTTGCGTTCGTATTTTACTATGACACTGACATAAAACACCTTATTTACGATCATTTGTGAATACATGTAGTTGCATCATACTGCTGTTAGATTTAACTATCGACGACATTTTGAATTCATCCATGATTCTATCTGCTCGAGAGTCATACAGATAGACTCAAAATGACACATACATGATAACCCAGAATGTTTCAGCGCTCTATTTCCCCGGTTCGGAGCCCGAGAGCCTGTTGTGAGTGGGGTAAAGTTTTTCGCGTTCAAACGGACAGGCCTTTTCCTCCATTTAGCCCACAATGATATACGTATAGAAGTATACATTTCAATATAAAAGCTATCAAACAGGTTGAACATCAATCACAAGTATTTTTTGAGTACCACAATGACGGCGAATAGTCGTGACGTCAAGGTTGGCTGAAAAGTATATTTTACGGTTTAATATAAAATGCAGACTCTTACATTAACTGTATCACCACCGACAGCGATCTAATCAATTTGATGATCGATTGGATCATATAGCCACCATGATAAGAGTATTTACAGGAAAGTCAAATCAATTCAACATTTTGTATCTATAACCACGTCTATCCGGTTAGTAAGAGAGCAGGAACCCAGCGAGCAGGAACCCAGCGATTACAGAAAATATTTCCATCCGTGCAATCTCATTCCCAAGACAAATTGATACAAGTTGAATAACCCATCTAAGCAGACGTAATAGCCAATTTATTGATTTGCGAGATCATTCAGATCTTGGCGCTGGACAATACGGTATCTGGAAGATCAATCTATATGTATTACATAACATCAGACTTTTCTCATTATTCCATGAGAATTCTTCATATCAGATGAAATTTCAAAGACGTCGGTTTCTTTGATATCGAGTTATCCAGTTCAGCCGGAAATAAACAATAACGTAAATATTCTTTAATGCAAACCTGTTATATCCATATATCTTCTTAAAGAGAATGTTTGTACCATTACTCCAAGGCAGATGCCATTTATATGAAAATAAAATGAAACCCTAGCAATCCCCTTTAAACTTGCTTAAATTGTCCAGGAAAGTCCTCAAAAATTTGAAAAATTGATCACATTCGGCCCATTTTCCAGAGAAATCTGCAGTTGCAATTTCAACGAAATACAGGGTCTTGTCTTCGACGTCAAGCGGCTAATTTAGACTGTTGAATAAACGCAGAAAATACTATTAGTTTTTGTCCAATTTTCTTGCAATAAATGACTCCTGATTTTCACGCTCATCAAAGTGGCATAACTGATGCCATTGAAACGTTACTCACTGACCGCGGCCAGATTGTAGGGGAACCCAGTCACCAATTCGCATATGTCCGTGTGAAAGACGCAACAGAATGGTACTGTAGATATCGGCAACTATACACGTAGGAAGAATTACCATGTGATCAAAAACGGTCGGTCCTTATTATCAAATCAAAGTGGGGCCATTCCTACAGAACTGTGGTGCTCACCCATAAATGTAGCGTGTAGGACTACATTTACACAATACATAGAAAAAAAATTCCTTAAAAATTTAAGGAATATTCCCCGACTATTACACCAACAGAATATTCCTCAACATAACTAAGGAATATTCCTTACCATGTTAAGGAATTTCCTTAACATGCTACGGAATATTCCTTATTGAATTTTAAGGAATATTC
Organism: Hanleya hanleyi; assembly: GCA_036873755.1. NCBI lineage: Eukaryota > Metazoa > Mollusca > Polyplacophora > Lepidopleurida > Hanleyidae > Hanleya > Hanleya hanleyi. The sequence continues at coordinate 15,408 of JAVTVY010001583.1, read as the reverse complement.
CGCTGGTGTAATAGTCGGAAATATTCCTTAAATTTTAAGGATTTTCTTTTTTCAGTGTAACAGATGCCCCTGTGATCATGTTTATATCAATGAAAACATGTTTCGTCCTTCGTGTGTCTTATTTTCTAACTTCGAGCAACATCATTTGCTCTATTAGACACTTTTCTAATAAGTGTTCTTTTCATAATTATGCACTTAGTTGTAGCCAATTAATAAAAAAAAGCTGAATGCAAAGTTTCTTTAATAATGACATAGAAGAATAAGTGTTCAAACATTATCAATTTGTAATACAATGTTCCATTAATTTCATTGTTATGCCAACCATTTGTTTACGTTTTCGCTCCGTCAAGAGAAACCCGTTCAGTATTCTCGGTTAACGTAGTTAATCACATCATAATCAGAGAAGTGTCTTTCTATATGTTGGTTTGGCTTCATTATACATATCAATCTTATACATATAAACTATTGACTTGAAAATTATTGGTGCTGCTCCGGGCGTGCACAGAATAGTTTTATTAGGGGGAAAAATATTCTTTCTTGAACAGCTTTGGACGGACCATGCCCAGGTTATGTTTCATCGTCATGGACTGTTCAGTTTTCAGTGGTGTCATGGTGTCTGACCGTCATGATCAGTCCACGTCATATATGATGTCTAAATTTATGAAGCTATGTTTCTTCTGTGATATAAGGTAACAAATGGTTAACTCACCGCCAGCTCCGAATCCAAGTAAACTGAACAGCACGATTGGTAACAAACTCGTCCCCATATTTAACTAATCCCGGGAACTGCTGTGAAAGCGTAGCATCCGTTAATGGTGTCAACAATGAAAGCCTGTCTAGTCTAGTGAAGATACCAAACTAGTGAAGGTGTAAGATCCTCTTGTTTAGGTCCTCAATCGATATGTATCGCTGTCATTAACGTCCATGAGGCGCACAATTTTCCTGCAAAGAGACATCGTAAAATTGATTATATCTGCACTCCGATCTGTATAATATTCAAGTTTGAAATCTTACATTAGAAGAATCGAACTGCAGAGCAGTACTGGAAAAGACCAGCGTAGCATCCGTTTCTGATGTAGTGCCACGACCAATTGACGTACATTGAAAAGAATGTAAACAGTGTTTTTAAAGACACAGGCTACTCTATTTCATTGTACGCGAATTGGATGCGGATAATTCTACACACTTCACATTGAGATCAACTGTGCTATATCATTACTTTCTACCTCTCTACCTGTGCACGTATCAACAGCTTGTCTAATCGTTCGAAAATGTGACATAAAACATCAATCGGTGATATCAGTAATGTTAAATCAAACTTAATGCAGTCTCAAAATCAGTGATTCCGTTAAATGTGAGATAACCGTCAAGGTACATGTATCTGTCACGTCATGTGCACGTGGTGTCTATATTAGGTAGCTGAACGCTGAACCACGTGTGGGTATCTGGCGGAAGGTATGCGTTTGTATGTCCGTGGAAAAAATGCACTAATACGATAGTTCTGTCTTCGAAGATTTTCTATAACTTTAACGGTGCCTTGCTCTCTTAATTTGATCCATTGATGACAATTCTTCAACAGCCGCAAGCTAGTGGGAATCAACAGGTAATCCAAAACCGTTTGTTCACTATTGATTTTTAACAGATAACATTGACCTTCCATACGAGCTGGTGCAGATTCAAATCAGAGACAGAATTCAATTAGTAACGCGAGAGTGAATTGTGTGTCTGATGAAATAAGAGAGTTGGCATTCTAAGGCTAACTTAGACTACTCTTGATTTTGTCTGCTCAATTAGCAATAACTCACAGCTCCTATATGTCAGTCAATGAATATGGACAACTGGACACTGACCGCAAATTGTTGAGTATAAATTGAGATGTAACTTAATTTAACGTTGATATTTGAAACAATATGACGTTAGTCAACGAGGGACAAGTATCGTGGACGAGGCATTAAAATGATATATTCTAAACACACGGTAATCCTCATACACACTCACCCCTTATTCACTCACTGATTCACACACTCACTCGCTCACTCATCCACTCACTCGCTCATTCACTCAATCACTGATTCACACACTCACTCGCTCACTCATTCAATAAATTTGCCATGACTCCGTCATATTGAAATATTCGATCAATTCAAGATTATCTTATGAGTATACAGACTGACTGTTCGGCAATTTTACAATTTAAGCTATCTCAAAATAATAATACTAGAGTTGCACCATATTATGACTATGCCATGCTTAAGTAATACTATATTATTAAATATGACCAGCTGAAAATACACATACATAGTTGTCTAAATCTATTGACAGCAAAAAATGGAACCACTCACTCGGAAAGCGAAATATGACACTGTAAGCGTTCTGATTCTGATATATTGAAAAGAACAACTTCGAGTATGAGAGAGAGAGAGAGAGAGAGAGAGAGAGAGAATTATGGTTTAACATCGCGTTTCAGCAATATTTCAGCTATATAGCGACGATCAATCTAAGTATTCAAGTTAATAACTCAGTATACTAATGCATTTAAGACATGTAAATCTGAACTATGATTATCTTATAAACAGCCGCTCCTGGATCGCTCTCGTATACTGGTATCCTATGCCCATTATTTAAAGAAAGGAAACATTCCAATATCGGCTTCCTTCTAACATTTGGAGGTCTGAGCGTCCATCTATTGCATATGAACCCGGTTGAACAATAAACGATGCTTTGATGAACTGCTGAAAGCAGTGAAACTAGTTAGCAAAATCAATCAGTCTGAGTTTGTCGTGACTTTTTGCTAGTACTATATTTACCATACACAAAGGCAGTTCGTACTGCGATCATTTAGTCTATATATTAAATAGATACGTGTCGTTTGTGCGTGTGAGTGGCGACAGGAAATCTTACATATCATCAAGTGCATGAATGCGTAGTAACGCTTCGGCGTTCATTGAAATATACCAATCTACCGCTTTGCACGAATTCCTTTCGTGGATGTAATAACGTCCCTTCATATTTCAAACGGAAGTCGCCCATTTCAGAGAACGTGAAAGAGACACAATTTTCAATTAACAGCATCTGGGAACATGTCGTTCATCATTCTGAGCATGGGGAAAAACAGTTAAAATCGAGGCGTGAAAAATAGAATTACGGCTCACCTACTTTTTGCTTGCTTGAGGTCGCAAATAATAACACCATCCACAAAATGTTCAAACGCCTACGTATCACCACGGAAAGATATCCATACAAATAATATTCCGTGTTACATTTCACCAACGCAACAGGAAAGAAAACATCCAAGTATTCTGTTGACGCTGTAGGATTCCATCCACACAGCAGATGTTCATTTTTTCAATCGAATAGCATAACACCACCTGTATCCGAGTACACCGTCTAGCGACAATAGACCTTGTCGAGGTACAGATGTTCCCCAGCTAGAAAGCTAGTTCGCTGATTCCTCCTCACGACTTCGATCGGTTGTAATTGATAACTCGATGTACAGCAGTCGTTCGATTGGCTCAAAGAGTTATAGAATCATCTCAACGGTTTCGAGCGGAACTTGAGACGACACAGCTCTCTAGAGAAGACTTTTATACCCTTGAAATTGGAGAACGCCACAAGGATTTGGAGTAGAGTGAGATACACAAATGAGCCGTTAGGGCTTACATTGGAACAGTATAACCAGAGGGAAGACTTTTGATGGCCTGCAGGGCAATTCCATTGTCGTGAAAATCGTATATTTTAATGATATGATTTTCCCCTATACCAGCACCCCCATATTGTGTTTGACGGGTCGAGTCGTGATTTACAAGAAGGGTCCGTTTCTAAATTGCCTGGTTGATAATTTTAAATCCAAACAATGATCGATATATAGTTTAGCGGAAGAGTACATTATTAAGCAATAAACTGTAATGACGAGACTGATCATACTGATTCTGTACCCCTCAAAAAATTCTCTAATATGCATTCACAACCTCTTCCACGAAACCAAACTGTTTAAAAAGTCACTGAAGTTTTTTAACCACATCTTTATTTCAAGAATCATAATTTGTCATTCTCTGTCATCTGAATGGTGAATCTTTTGCAAAACCCACCGGTACTCATTTTCGACATCCTAGAAACTATTGATTTTATATTTACTTGATATGTGGTTTGCTGGAATGAATTGCTGACTAGAAGAACAAATTCCTTTAGGATAAAATTCTCGTGGGATCTGCATACAGAAGTGAGCAGTACAACTATTACTCCATTACCCATCTCGTTAAAATAACAGACAATGAACGGGTGAGTGAATAGGGTTTAACATCGCTTATGAACAATGAACGGGCGGCGTTCTAGTGCAGTACGCCACCTTCGTGGAATCTCGGTATATTTTGACTATGGCTTAGTTGAAGCGGAGAAAAAGCCAGAAAAAAGTAATTGAAGTTCCGGGCGTAAACGGCATGGTGGCGTCTCTCATGTCAAAACAAAAACGGAGACGAACATGTGAATTCAAAATAAATAATGGATGTGAAATATTAATTTGCTCAAATATGGGCATATTCGGAAAGGTCATGAGGTCACGAAAGCATTTCGAAAAGCCTATTAATAAACAGCTGGCCTTCTTCCTGGTGAAATCGTTTTCTCTCATGGTTCGGCTTTGTCAGACGAACCTTGACTTGGGGTGATGACATAGATACAGTTTCCAGAGATAACTTTTTTATCAGCAAGGAATCAAAGTATGGTTCTAGTGAGAATCGAACCAACGTCGTTTATGACATCAGTCGCAGTCGTATAGGACAGGTGCTCTAACCACCACGGCCACTCCGCCTCTCACAAATGCGATAGTTTCTCTAACTGGCTTCTAGGCCGACCTCGATGCCAGTGGCTACGAGGGGAATCCGGGCGTATGTAGACAAGTATGAAATAAAAAAATTGGCTCTGATATGAAACACCATAATCAGTTTTACAGTTTTTGTGGTCACTGTCAAAAATGTCGTACTGGGGTTTATATTATTAAGCTCGATCAGTCCTTTATTTAAACCATGGAAATAAAACTGTTCGTGGGCTGTAATGATACACTAGTCATTCATTAAATCCTTGGAAACATCTGCTCCTGCTTCATACTCTGTCAGTTACGATTTCTACACAAAAACATGTTGTCAGCTATATATCAACCCAAATTGGCACATCATGGGCTTATAGGAAATTTCTGTATATGTACCGAAAAACTACAGCCAACGACACTTATGTATATGGTGTGATAAAATAGTCTAGAATGGACTGTTAAAATATGCCTATCCCATTAAATTTTATCCAAGTATCAAATTCCAACATTTTCCAGTTTACCTGATGTATCTATCATCCAATATTAACCCTATCTGGCCTGTGCTTTTTGGACCTGTCGTAGCCTGGGGGCCATATGCCCCCCCTTAATTATCCTAATTATTTTTCTTACCCCTCGAGGTAGGGAGCTGAAACTTACCACACTATACCCTTTGGTCAAGCTCTATCAGCAAATGTTAAAAAATCCAAGATGGCCGCTTTGATGACGTCACAGTGACGTCATTTACAAAAATGGCATTTTTGGGTCGATTTTTCTGTCGGATTTTTCGAATTTTTTATTTATGCAATTTCTCCTCAATAACTGCATGATAAATTAGTAGATATTAATGTAATGAGAAATAACATAGTTTTTGCCCACTTTTCATCGCGGAAAAGCAGAAATTTTGAAGAAATATGACAAAACATCACTTTTCTGGTACCCACGTGGTCGTCATCTTGAATTTTCCCATGATCCTCTGCTCGGGGGATTATGCAAATAGGCTCTAAATTACCCCAATATCATGAACTATAAAGTCACGGAGCTTCAACTCTCCATTTTTTGTTGTTCCGGAGATAGCGCAGAAAGTTTGGTATGCCCCCCCCCCCCCAAGGCCAGGTAGTTTAAGTTAAGCAGTTTAATGCAAATTAGAAGGATACAGTTGGACATAGTTATCAGCCCATATTCTGTCTGCGTTTGCCATATTTTCGTGGAAACAGACAGCTGCTTCCAACTAACCACCGATTACCGGAGTACGTCATTCCTCCATCAGCGATGTTACCAATTACCAATGAGGAGTACTAGTAATGTTTCGATCAAAAGCATATAAGGAACTCGAGGGTCACCATATTTCTCTCTCCATGTTACACTGGCATTTGTAACAATATAACGACTCACGTAACACTGAGTATCGACTCATATAGCCTGATGGATCAACTTTGTTTATTTCGGTTTTCGGCTTCTGGTTTCCGTAAATAAATCAACTAAATGAGGGTGACCGATGTGAGCATGCAAAGAACTTGATTCGATATCGAGCTATTTTGGGTTCTTCCCTTGGCTGCTCTCGTATAGTTAACCAGAGAAAACATTCCGTCTGAGCGAGCAAGCCGCGCAGCCATGTCACGTATATTTGCAACATCAATATGCTACTCTTGTTGTTTACAGCCTGAAGATCACATCGAAGAACAAATTCCCAATTAGACCGGAAATATACTACGGATGACTGTTTATTCTTACAAAGATTATTCCCACAGTGTACAACAGTCAGTCTGTTGGCAATTAATAATCCCAATCGCGGAATTCCCAGAAGCACAATGGCTTGGGGAAACAGATTTTTAATGAATGGTTTAGAGCGAATTTATGTCATAAGGATAGAAAGCCTGCTGGGAACACGGTCAATAAATATTAATAGGCCTGCTCTCAGCACAAGAGAAAGGTATCGACTTACAAATACATGAGTGAAATGACTGAGATGTTCCATTGATATATATATTGTGCCCACAGTTGCGAAGGATCAATGAAGATTTTCTTCATGTAAAACAGGCTCCTGACAGGTCATATGCATTGTCTTTCAGACCACAATTATTCTTGGCGTTTCTTCATCCTCCATTCACGGACTTAGTTTATTAGGAACTGCACAAAAACGGTGGTAAATTAACCCCTGTTTGCGTACCTTGAAAAACTGACCGATCTCGGTTGTGCTTTCAATCGTCCTCGCTAACGTTTTATTCTTTCACAAAAGAAAATCGCGTTCTCGCGTTGAAGCGAGATATTACTGAGGTCATAGTATGAAATTTGGCACGTTCACGTCTGTGACAAATCGTTCAGTCATAATTTTTGCCTTTTTTCATCCAACTGACTCAGATTCGAACCTCACAAAACAAAGGTATTGTGATTGTGGATTCGAGAACGCGCCATGAATATCGTATAAAGTGCGATTGCTGACTTGAACCTGCTAAATACCCGGATCTGTTGGATTCTGGGAACACTCGAATATCCAGAAACAATTTAAACAAATCATGGATCGAATCTAGTCCAGGAAAATCTTCCAGGATGCTATCGGATATCTGAGAAAATCACATTGGATCAGTCTTTTTTTTTTATAGAGTCCATTCAAAAATCATCGATTTGAACGACATACTATATGATTTTATATTGAATGTCTTGATTTTTGAATTAGATAATGATCGATGGTAAGAAACATTCCAGTAATTTGCCCTTTCATTATTAGGATTACAACTGTTCATTGCACGGCCACAAAAAAAATATTTGTTTAGATTTTCTAAACAGAGAAAAATCAAGTTAACACAAAAAAATCTTTAATATATTGTCAGCCGTAATAAATCAACAAGAATTTGATTCGCGAAGTGGTTTTAGAAATTTTGAAAACTATCAAGAAAACATGCAGAGATGTCTAATTTGCATCTCATGAACAAGAGCATGATTCATAATTGCGGAGTTTTCTCGACTATAAGCAGCTATATATTGTATTTCGTAATTCTGAACAATTCAGTCAGTAATTCCATCATACACATCTTCTACTTCTCAAATACAATAAGGCGATTCCCATTCTAACTTTCTTCTTATTTTCCATTACGTTTTATTTCCAAACGCAACTAGACGGGGGATTTGCACCTGCCGTGAAATATAACAATATTATGACAACGAAGAAAGAATCATTTAACAACGTTAATTAATAAACACTTAATGTAATAAATTTAGATGTAATATACAATATGAGAACGTTGAATTTGATACGGATTTGTCACTAAAGGCGCCCTGAGGAACCAATGGAAAGAAGGCTGGGACAATCGTGGTCGTTAAAGCAAATTCCAATGTCAGACCAATCAAATTTATGAATACATTCAGCTTGTATTAGAAGAATATATGTTGATCCTAGTTTGAGGTCTCAAGGACTGTGCAAATACAATTTACTCAAATTTTGTATCACACCTTATCGAATCGACAACAGTCCCGTTCATCTGGAAGAGTACGGTACGAACATTCGCAACAGACACGTTTTCCTTAATTGCACGAATAGGCTATATACTGTAATAAACCTTAAATTAACATTCTCTCGCTCTTCAACTTAACAGGAAACCTCTACACGTAAAGATTTTTGAGAAAATATAAATACAAATCGAAATCGACAAATAGTGTGGTGCACGCTAATTATACACATACATACCGCTCGGTTTAACGGGCGACACTACTACGAACTAGAAGTAAGTAGGGGGTGAGAGTGCTGGGATGGTGACCATCCCAATTACTTATTTTTAAGTGACGAGCTATATTTTTACCGGGATTCACACAGCCTGTATTATCATCTGTGCTTGAGATATAACGGTAATACTGATTAAATCCATGCTGAATATTCTGAAATCAACACGCACTTGAGCTTAATTCCCGCAGGATGTCGTCCATTATGTAACAAGAATATCAATAAGGGCGCAGATGTGCTCATTTGAGATGGAGTAAATCTTGAAAAAAACTAAAAAAAAAATCGCATCGAATTTGTTATTAGATTTACAGTGAAGCTTTGCTTGTAATATTAAAAGTACAGTGTTGAAGCTTGTTCTTCGTTATTTCCGGGAGTGTTCCACGGTTGGTATGGAAGAAGACATTTTCATTGCAGTGATATTTAGAGGAACTGTGTGGAGGTGATGTTACAGAGTCAAAGTTTCACTTCCCACTTTAAGTATATAATAATCAGTAAAATTCTATTTGCAGCTCTGGCGATATCACGAGGTCACAAATTTGGACTATTTCTTTTATCTTACCCAATGTTATCTACCTGTCTCCAGAAGCCCGAATAGTTGAAGGGGATTATATTATTGGGTCAGAGTGTCCGTGCGGACAATAACTTCTAAAACAATTGAACGGATTCTTTCCAATGGTATGTGGATTCCCTGCCTCGGGAGTTTGCTTGAAATTGTTTTCCATGCCGATCTGCCTATAGCCCAATTCGGAAAGGGTTTTATCTCCCTAGTTCCACTAGGGGGCGTGCTGATGCACAGAACTTCCGGAAAGTATCAATAGCTCTCACAATTAGTTTTAGTTATAAAATATTCTATTTTTCTAGAAAATTAGCTTCCTAATGTACACGAATACAAGGTCTATCGGTTCATGTAGAAAATATTAACAGATTAGTTTTCCAAACAAATATTATGGAATATATAGTTTATCAATATATTTTTCAAAATAAATGCGGGTGCCTTTGGTAAACGTGACACCGCGGCGGCTACTACCCGGAAGCAGCTTTTCATACCTCTAACCTCAAAGAGCGGCAGTTATTCAGGGGGAGATCAGGCTCTTTTCGGAAAAGGCAATAGGTGACGCCTCCTCGAGGTCAAGTTAAAATGTCGTTTCCGGACAATAACTTAAGGCAATTCACCTTACCTTAAGATCAAGCTTGTGATTGTTTTTCATGCAAATTTGCTTACAGGTGGCGCCACTAAGTTAAAATTTCGTACCTGGGTTCAATTTCAAATATCATTTCCGGACAGTATTTGTTGAAAACCTGACAGGATTCGCTTCAACTTTGGTATGTGGGTACCTTGCCTCAAACTCTCGTTTGGGATTGTTTCTCATACCAATGTGGTTATAGGTGGCGCATCCTCGTGCAAAGTTGGAAGTAGAAAGCTGGAAAGGTCTACATCCCTCCCGTATTCGAGCTTTCCGTATCGCAAAGTTGAAAGAAGAAAGCTTGAAGGATCTACATCGCTCCCGTATTCGAGCTTTCCATCTCTCAAAGTTGAAAGTAGAACGATGGAAAAATCGATATCACTCCGCATTCGAGCTTTTCATCTCGCAAAGTTGATATTAGAAAGCTGGAAAGGTCTACATCGCTCCCGTATTCGAGCTTTCCATCTCGCAAAACTGATAGTAGAAAGCTGAAAATGTCTACTTCGCTCCCGTATTCGAGCTTTCCATTTCGCGAGGTTGAAAGTTGAAAAAATAGAAAGGTTTACATCGCTCAGGATTTCAAGCTTTTTCGTGTTGCAAAGTAGGAAGTTGGAATTTGGGATTGTCTACAACGCTCCCGTACTAAAACATTCCATCTCGCAAAGTTGAAAGAAGAAAGATCAAGAGGTTTATATCGCTCCGGTATTCGAGCTTTCTATCTCGCAAAGCTGAAAGTAGAAAGATGAAAAGGTCTACAGCTTTCCGTCTCACAAAGTTGAAAGAAAAAATTGGATAGCTCTAGAACGCTCTAGTTTTCGAGCTCTCCATCTCGGACCTGCATATGGCGTATACATATCTCGCTTAGTAGCATTTGCTAGATCCTGTGTTAAATGCGACGATTTTAATCAACGTCACAAAACATTGTTGCAGAAACTTATAAAACAGGGTTATTCCACCAAGCGCCTCCACTCAAAGTTTCTCAAATTTGGCGATATATATCGCATGCTGACAGCAAAATACGAACGTAGCGTGCTCTATGATTTATGGCGCTACGTTTCGTTTTCGGGACCGTATGAACCCATGTACTTCAAGAACCTCATGGTACTCATATGAACAGTCACAATCAAAGCGTGCTTGAGATACATCATTCTTAAGATGACGACTTCACAACGAATATTATGGATTAAGAATACTGATCAGCGGTACGGATTTGATATTTTTTGGAACATCATGATGTCTTGCCGGCATCATTGAAAACTGTTGACCGCTTCTCTCTTGCAGGAAACAAGCCTATGTGTATGTATACTATGATTGTCTTTTTGAATTTGGTGCTAATGTTGTTATATGGAATATGGAATAGGTCTTTGGATTATGGACGCGGATATTCTCTAATGGACGACGGCTGAATTATGAATGACGGACTAGACGCTTGTAATGTAACCTGTGTTCATAATTAAAACAAACCCAAAATGATGATACTGATATGAATCATCTTATTTACGATCATTAGTGAATAGTTCATTCCTACTGCGGCAGGATTTGACCTTCTTGCTCGACGCGGGTTTTGGCAGTTGGAACTGTGACTAGATTAAGGCTTCCGAATAGAGAACGTCTGATCAAGCGCGTCTACTTTTAACCCTATCTTGATTGGACGATTTGAGGTGAACCGCAGCGTTGTTGAGGGAGGGGAGGGGGTGGGGGGGGGACTGATTTCGATCTCCATTGAAATACTTTCGTTATGCCGGAGACAAGGGAACTGAAACTTTCCACACTCTACACTTGGGTCAATCTCTACCAGAAAAGATGAACAAACCCAAGATGACCGAACTGAAGACATCCCAGGGACGTCATTAACATTTTCCGACCGATTTTTCGAATGTGCTATTTGAGCATATTATTTTTTCGCAAAAACTCCATGATATATTGATGAATAATCATCTGATGTGTAATAGGTAGCTTTTCTGACACTTATCTGCGGCAAAGCAAAGAAATGTAGAAAAAAATAAGAAATTGTAGAAAAACAACAACATTTTTCTGGTACCCCGCATCAGCGCCATTTCAATTCACCCTTCATTCTCTATGCTCGAGAGTTATGGGGAAAGACTCAAAATGACACGAATATAACAACCAACATTATTTCCGCTCTCTATTTTTCCCCGTTTCGGAGCCCAAGAAAAAAGTTCGCATAGGTGGAGAGTTTTCGAGTTCAAACGAACATGTGTGAGTTTCTTTTTAACGTTCGACGATAGATTGATACATGTATATATATATTCAAAGATTTCGAACATCAATCACAAGTATATGTTGAGTACAATAATGAAGGTAAAAGGTCGTGACGTCAAGGTTGACTGAAAAGTATAGTTTACGATCTAATATATCCTGCAGGCTGTTAGAGTATCGCCACCGACAGAAAGAATCATATACCACCATGATACAGTATTTACAGGAAAGTCAAATGAATTCAACATTTTGTATCTGTAATCACGTTTATTCGGTTAGCAAGAATAATGGAGATGGAATCCTGTGATTACAGAAATATTTCCATCCAATCTCATTCCCAAACCAAATTGATACAAGTTGAATAACCCAGCTGAGCAGATTTAATAGCCAATTCATTAATTTGCGAGATCATTCAGAGGACAAAACGGTATCTCGAAGATCGATCTGTATATATTACATAACATCAGGCTTTACTAAATATTCCATGCGAATTCTTCATATCGGACGAAATTTCAACGACTTCGGTTTCTTTGATATCGAGTATGACTGTAGCGTGGTAGGACTACATTTAGCACAATAATAGATGCCCCTCGATCATATTTATTTCAGTGAAAACCTGTTTCGTCACTCGAGTCTGTTTTCTCTAACTTCGAGCAACATCATTTGCTCGTATGCTCACTTTGATAATAAGTGTTCTTTTTATTATTATACATTTAGTTGTAGCCAGTTAATGCAAATTACAACACATATAAGGGAAGTGGGAAGAGGTGCCGACATACTGACTGCGTCATATGACTTCACAGAATAGTCTTCTGGTTAACCTATACTAAAGCACATACCAAGAATCTAACGATTCGTGATATCTGTTGTATCTCAGGTACGCTTTTATTGTACCTGTTCATGTGGCAACTTGGATGATATGACCACACGGCCCCTAGCACCGGCACAAGCGGTATTAGATACAAATCTAGAGAGCTATGATGCAAATGCTCTGACAACTCGTATTCTGGTAATTGGTGAGCTGTTTCGCTGTGACAACTCGTACATTGGAGATTGGTGAGCTGTATCGTCGTCAGATGTAAATGACGGCATTTAACACAAAAGACTAGTCTGTAAGGCCCGATGTCGACCCAGCATCAACTTCCCACAAATGCCAACATATATCAAAGACCAAAAGGTCTGTACAGGGTGCGGGCCTCGGCTGAATACAAAGTTTCTTTAATAATGACCGAGAAGAATAAGTGTTCAAACATTATCAATTTGTAATATAACGACCCATTAATTTTATTTCTACACCAACGATCTGTTCACGGTTTCGTTCTGTCAAGAGAAAATTCTGTTCAGTATTCTCGGTCAACAGAGTCAATCACATAATAATCAGAGAAATGTCTGTCTATATGTTTGTGTGACTTCTGTATGCATATAAACCGACGATATGGTTGACTCATATTGTTGGTTCTGCTCAATATTGCTGGTTCTGCTCAGGGTGTACACAGATTGGTTTTATTCTGGGAAAACGTTCGGATGGACCATGCCCAAATTGTGTTTCCTCGTCATGGAGTATTCAGTTTCCCATGATGTCATGGTTAGTCCAATCTGACCCACATGATCAGTCCACATCATTTATTGTATCTAAATTTATAGAGTTGTGTTCCTTCTGTAATATAAGGTAACAAAAAGGTTAACTCACCGCCAGCTCCGAATCCAAGTGAACTCAACAGCACGATTGGTATCGTGAAACTAGTGAAACTTATTATCATATTTAACTAATCCCGGGAACTTCTGTAAAAGCGTAGCATCCGTTTCTGGTGTCAATCGTGAAACCCTATGTCTAGCAAAGATATCAAACTAATGAAGGTGTAAGGTCCGTATACGTTCGCAATCGATAAATGTCCCTGTCATTAACGTCCATAAGGCGTACCAGTTTCCTGCAAAGAGACATCGTAAAATTGATTATATATGCACTCTGTGTAATATTCACATTTGAAATATTACACTACGACAATAAAACTGTGCTGGAAAAGATCAGGTTTCCACGACAAAGCGTAGCATCCGTTCCTGACATTAACAGAGCCACGACAAATTGGGGAAACCTATGTGTGTTTCAGATTTCCCCTACATTTCGCCAATTAGTTGCGGATTATTCCAGGCGCTTCACGCCGAGATCAACTGTTCCTGTGTGTCGCAATCTAGTGTGAATTAACAGGTAATCCTAACAAGCAGCCAGAGGATGCTAGGTCCCCCGCCGAAATGGCAGCAATATTTTTTAGCATTGTTGGTCTTAGGGGATATACATGAGGGAGGCAACTGCTGCTTCATAGGCAATGGATGTGGAAGGGTCTTTCTGCCTTGCCAAGTTTTAGGATCAACTCAGAACGATTGACTGAAAGTTGGTTGCTTCTGTGATATAGTTTCCATGCAGTGAAGCACCGAGAAGCATCCCCAAGTGACATCTCAAGGCATTATCTGCAAACCAAATTTGACGAGAAGCTGAAGGCATCAACCTGTTGCCCGGAAACCAAATTTTAAATTGCCACCAGTTGTCGCCACCTGTAGGTGCAAGTGAGCGAAATGCAATCCCAAGCATCATCTCATGGCATGGTAGCCTACATGTATTAGCCTATAGTATCTTCTACAGGGGGCTAATGATCGGCTGATGCAGCAACAACATTTTCCCAGTTAGACGGCAGATTCAAAAACGAGGCCGCGCTATGTCATCAGTCAACTGAGACAGTCACGTGGTTGTGTATGAAGATTGGGGTGGGTCTTATCTAATAGTGATCCAATGGAAATGCTCGTATTAGTTTAAAATGGCGGGGTCGAATGACCAATCACTGAACGGGAGACAGCTGGAACAGTATGTTGACACTGTCTGTTAATACAGGGGGCGTCGGAAGCAAATTCAAAGTGGTACGGCCACTATCATTGCACTTTAGGTGAGGATCCAGGGGCCGCCCAGGCCCCAGATGCTCCTGGGGTCTAGATCGCCGAAGAAGCGTTCTGAGCGATTTCTGGCGTCAATCAAATCACTCTGCATTGAAGTATATTTTTAGTTCTTTCCTAACCCTTTTACCATTGAAAACGCAATCGATGGTGGTTTTCTGCGATGCTGAATTACAAAAAATTGTGTATGGTATAGTACTGTATCCTAGGCACATCGTGTAGAAGTAACCGAGATGATGCATCGATAATGTATACCAAATTTTACATTGAGCATTTGAACAGTGTCAGAGATAGAGATCATTAATGATTTTACATAAATTAAAGATGGTTGCCCATCCTTCCTGTCACTCAGAGGAACTAATGTGGTTATTCATTAATGCAAGTCTCTTCATACATCGATGCTGTAAATCAAGTTTCGTATAGAACATTTGAATGGTATCAGAGATAAACATCATTAAAGATTTTGAATAAATTAAAGATGGCCGCCAAGATTCCGCCCAATCAGAGAAACCAGATCTGTCATTCATCGTAAGTCTCTTGATGCA
>JAVTVY010001582.1:0-35324 GCA_036873755.1 Hanleya hanleyi | reverse complement strand
GGCCACGAAGCCATGTGAAGAGGAATACGTCACAGGCCACGAAGCCATGTGACGGGGACTCAGTGAGACGTGACACACCGGTTTTGCATTTTTTGACCCCCGGCGTAGATTAACTCGCCCCCCCCCTGCTGTGCTGGCCCTGGGACCCGTGAATTGCCCCTCTTTTTTTCAGTCCTACGGAATGATCGGTGTGGGAAAATAATATATAGTAAGACAGCCCGGGGAATCCCCGCGGTCATTCTTAAGGGACTCTGGTGACGTGGTGGAGTTTTGTAAAAATAAAACAGGAGGGGAGGGGAGGGGGGGGATGGTTCCCCCATTTTTTTTGGTATGCTCCCCCCCCCCTGCTGAGAGCTTCATATGTTAACGGGAATTCACCCCCGCATAACAAACGAGCGGAACGCGGGGGCCGCTCCCCCCCTTGGGAAGCTCCCCGCCCCATTCTTTTTGGTATGCTCACCCCCCCTTCTGCTGGACGGGGTACGGACGTGAATTACGGACACACACAGATCACACAGATAACTTAAAAGTCGGGAAGTAACCAGATATAAAGGACGGGATGAAATTTTATGGAATACCAACGTAACTAACGGTCTTCCATCAGAGACCGGGGATATGATGTACAAATTACACAGGATCCAGAAACATACTCAGGACATGAAAACGGAGTAGCACAGAATCTGAACGGAATAACAACAGAACACGGAACATCAGGAGAGCTTACGTTTATTGGATATTCATGTACGATGAATTTAATGATATCGCAGTGAATTTATTGATGTAACCAATACAGAGTTTATTATACGAATAAAAGTTATTCCACATATTACTGCATTTATCCATTCAACATTAGAGTATTCAGTAGAACGTGGAATTCCGGTTAGAAACCGGTGGTGTCAGAACTGACTATTGGTGATTTTTATGCAATAATTTGATTAAAAAAAAAATAAATAATAATCAGCTATCCTGACCGATCAGCTGGGTATTTCTGCAACGAAGTTGTCTTAGGAATTCCCGGTTGACCGTAACAATATATAGCTAGCTCAATGATGAATATATTTACAAGCTTCAAAGACGATACTGTCTTCATCGTCAAGTAGTGACTGACTAACGGTCTTATGTAAAGTCTGATCTGCTGAGAGCAGTTCACACTGAGCATAGTTCTAGCGCCAACTTGTGAATATATACCAAGTGGGTGAAGAAAAAAAGTTACAGAGTAATCATGTACAGTAAGCTGCTTAGTATATACTCACCAATAGGCGGTTTTGAGCCTACTAGTCAAGCAACATGACTCTGATTATATTATCAGTCATGCCATGCGATCCAAGACGAACCACTGACAAAAATAAAATGAATATATGTAATAAATAAAACATCAGAAAACAGATAAGAAAGTCCCAGTTATACTAGGCGTGGGCTCAGATATGCTATCAGATATGCTATCAGTGCTAACACTGACTTTCATCTTTTAAATGAGATAAAATATCATTTTACGCACATTTAATTAATTTCCATTGGATTTTTAGTTTTTGTAATAACGGGGGAGGAGGAACTTCGGTCTTTTTTGTGAAAGAGCCGAAATTGGGTCCCAGATCATCACTGGATGAAACCCTGATCCGAAAAAAAAAGAATTCATTTCATAGAGTCTAAAACCATTATGGAGATTTTCACAAAAGAA
Source organism: Hanleya hanleyi (assembly GCA_036873755.1). NCBI lineage: Eukaryota > Metazoa > Mollusca > Polyplacophora > Lepidopleurida > Hanleyidae > Hanleya > Hanleya hanleyi. Next base: position 33,646 of record JAVTVY010001582.1, on the reverse strand, counting down.
TTTCACTCAATAATTTCCCATTCTGCTGTTAAAAGAAATTCTTTTTTTTTTTAATCAAATTTTGAAAATTATGTCACTAAAATTGAATAGGGAAAAGGCCGTTCTTTCCGTTAATTGCGAAGAAAGCCCTGGAAATTACAAAAAATGTTCTTCTGGGTACATTTTCTGAAATCTTCGTTTAATAAACCCAACATGAAACAGGATATACATACAAAAGAAATATTTTTGGTTTCATTTTCAGTACAATTATATAAAGGATGTGTGATGTTTACATACGAAAAACTCCTTTGTGTGTGGCGGTAATGAAGCTGATTTGGGGTGTTTTTTTTCAATCCAAATCCTGCAAACACATATTTTGCTTGAAGAATATGCACTGAAATATCAGCCTGTAAACAATTACGATTGTCAGTTGCATACTAATGAGTTTACATTCCATCAAAATGTGCTCCCTGGCATATTTCTGAGGCATTTATAAGGAGAATGTTCTCTTGTAAGAAAAATGTCACCGTAAAACAAAATTATATTTTCGAGAAGATATTTGGAAGATTGCTCATTTGAAAGTATCAAGTCTGATTTTTATCGAGCCCGTAGCTTTAGCTGCGGAAAGCTCGATATAGGTGCCACAATGATGTCCGTCTATCTGTCTGTCTGTCTGTCTGTCTATCTGCAGGGCCAAGTAAATGTTAAAGTTTTGGACTTCTGTCCACAACATCTCGGCTTCAACTATGTCTCCTGAACCAAGACCATCCCGACCCCCCGAACTGTCATCTATTCCAAATGCTTATATCTGGTTACACTTTTTGAACCCATCCACTACCCTCGGGGAGCCTGTCCCCTCCCCTGGGGCACCGAGCCCCACCCTCTACCTCTTAAACTAAGCTTCACTCGACCCCATACCCATATATAGTCTGAGAGATTATATCGTGCTACACTAATTCAACTTATCCACTACCCTCGGGAAGCATGTCCCCACCCCTGGGGCACCGAGCCCCACCCTCTATCTCTTAAACTAAGCTTCCCCCGACCCCATACCCTGATATAGTATGGGAGCTTAGATCATGTTACACTTATTCAACCTATCCACTACCCTCGGGGAGCATGTCCCCACCCCTGGGGCACCGAGCCCTACCCTCTATCTCTTAAACTTCGCCCGACCCCATACTCTTGTTCATTCGGAGAGCTTAGATCATGCTACACTTATTCAACCCATCCGCCATCTACACTTATTCAACTCATCCACTACCCCCGAGAGCATGTCCTCACCCCCGGAGGCATAGAGCCACACCCTCTATCTCTCATATACCCTCATATATTCTGGGAGCTTACATCATTCTACACTTATTCAATGCATTGCCCGACCCCATACCTTCATATTTCAAATTGTATATCTCTTATATGTGAAAGTAACCTACTATTAGGTATGAGATGTAGTGTACATTGTATATACACACGCACTGCGGTGGTCTAATGGTTAGAGCGTCGATCTCGTAAGCGGGAGGTTCTGGGTTCGATCCCAAGCCGGGTCATACCCAAGACTTCAAAAATGGAACTTGTTGCTTCCTCGCTTACGCTCAGCATTAAGAGGATAGAACAAGGACTGGTTCACTCGGTGTCAGTATAATGTGACTGAGTGGGGTGTCATGTCTGCCTACGGCAAGATATTTCAGTAGGACAGCACTACAAAATGGCAGCATTAGATCTGCTCTGTTACAAGTAGGTTCCCGTTCGCCTCCCCCTCACCTCCCTTCCCCGTCGTGATATAGCTGAAAAAATGTTGAAAGCGACGTTAACCCTATTCACTCAATCACTCACCCTGTATATACACACACACAACAAATGACCAACAATATATACTTTATAGTAATATATGTAGTTTGATGACATTATTTTGTTTCAGAAGTAGAATATTAAATAACTTGGCGGGGGAATCCCGCAGTACTGAACCTCTATCAGTTTTGAATTTCGTGTCGCCTTAAATGAAGGACAAAATTCCCTTCAATTTTGCTATAAAATCATTCTATTCCAAATCATATGATTTAGCTTAAAGCTTTTGCATGAACCATATTTGTGTCCACACATTTAACTTATTATGTTAAAGGAATAGAAAACCCTTGAAAAAAGTATGTTGTAAATGAAAGAATAGTTCCATCACTGTCCAAAAGTATTTTTTATTTATTTTTTTGAATTTTTTCAACTGAGCAAAAAGCCAATAAACTTTGGATGGTGGCCTGTAAGTGTCATTCCTCATTATTCTTTTTGATATTTCTCCATTTTATAAGTTTTCTTTAATCAAATTTACTGCTATACACACTGTAATATGAACTAGACATCGACATAATAACAAATCTGCATGTTTGAGAGGAACCATATTTGCTTATTTGCTGATAACGTAACGGGGAGCTCTCCAGTATATATTTGACATTTTTCGATATGTACCTGTGGGCAGGTTGTAGTTGAAGACCTCCTTGCACACCATGGGCTTCTTAAAGAAGTTGTGTACAGAAAAATGTTGGTGAAATGTCAAACAAATATTTTGGGCCCAGTTGCATAATCTAGGCCCAATTATGTAATCTACGTACATGGTTGTTTAACCATTAATTAAGCAATAATGTTCCATGGTTAACCTTCAAAATACTTCCCTATCGATGTCTACCTCCCTGTTGAACCAGAATAACGGTGAGTGTTTTGTAGGTAACTGCAATAATTGAGAGAATAGGAAAATGGATGGTCGTAACAGACCACCATACAAACACATATATCAAATGCATTTTATTCGGTTAAAATAAATAGGAAAAATAAATAAAAAATACTTTTGGACAGTGATGGAACTATTCTTTCATTTACAACATACTTTTTTCAAGGGTTTTCTATTCTTTTAATTAAAACTGAGTTTGTGGTGTCCCAGTTTTACCAGTGCACATTATTATGTAGCATTACACATGTATGATTGAAAACATTTGTCATTATATTCTTGTATTTGCATACAAATGGGAGGGTTCACCCACAAGGCTGGTGTCCCATTCCATACTGTTAATGATACCTTTACTCCAACTATTACACTCTGTCAGAAAAGGGATTATATAATTCACGTATCATGACGCAAAGTTACACCAAGAAGTTCCGTGGTCCAAATTGCACAGTCAATTGTCCCTAACTACTTACTTTGAAAAAGAAATGTAATCTTTGTTTCAAGTTTTATAATATGGTTTCTTTTAATCCAACCTCAACATCACTGATATAGAAACCATATTGTTATGTATTGTCTTTTCAACGATAACAACCTCAAATGATGTGCCACCATAAAGGGCTCGATCTTTTTGCGAAGCTGCATGTTGTTGGAGGTGTCATATTCTCATGACGAGAAAATCTTCCCTATCCAACCCTCAATCTCTTAAATACGCCCTTGCGCTTCTCCAAACTGTCCACTGGTAGATAACGTGAAATGTGCGTAATATTGTTGCATGTTCTCTTTAGGTCCACATGTTGATAGTGAAAGTCTGCTCCGTACACACATGTAACTAATATTACCGTGTTTGACATGGACCATTGGACTTTACGTCCATTTTTGGCATTTTCGTATGTATTTCAGCATGCTTTTTTTACATATCCTCTCGAACCTGAATTTTTCGCGGTTAAACAATCCATAATAAAATGAATACGAGAAAGCCAGAACGCACACTATGCAAGCCTAATTTCTAAGGTTTTTCATTATTATGCGTTATTTTGCGCTCCTGTAGGCGTCTTATTGAACATCTACATGGAGCATGTTTATGGTTTTCATAAGCATGTATCTTATTATGGTTCCCTTTCTGTGAACAGCTATAACATGTACAGAGTCAACACTTATATGATTTTTCATTAGTGTGGTTTCTTTCATGTTTCTTTATGTTCCATTTGTGTGAACAGCTATATTATGGACAGAGTAAGCATTTTATGGCTTTGCACCAGTATGTGTCCTTTCATGTCGCCCAAGGTGTCCTTTCTATGAACAGCTATATCGACAGAGTGAGCATTTTATGGCTTTGCACCAGTATGTGTCCTTTCATCTCGCCCAAGATATCCTTTCTATGAACAGCCATATAGACAGAGTGAGCATTTTATGACTTTGCACCAGTATGTGTCCTTTCATGTCGCCCAATATATCCTTTCTGTGAACAGCTACATGGATATGGACAAAGTGAGCGTTTTATTACTTTGCACCAGTATGTGTCCTTCCATGAACCTTCAGGCTCCATTTCCGCGAACAGCTATATAGACAGAGTGAGCATTTATATGGCTTTGCAGCAGTATGTGTCCTTTCATGATCCTTCAGGGTCCCTTTACGTGAACATCTATATGGACAGAGTGAGCATTTATATGGTCTTGCTGCACCAGTATGTTTCCTTTCGTGTTCCTTTAGGTTCCCTTTATGTTTACAGCTATATAGACAGAGTGAGCATTTATATGGCTTTTCACCAGTATGTGTCCTCTCGTGATCCTTCAGGCTCCCTTTATGTGAACAGCTATATGGACAGAGTGAGCACTTATATGGCTTTTCATCAGTATGTGTCCGTTCATGTTCCTTTAGGCTCCCTTTTTGTGAACAGCTATATGGACAGAGTGAGCATTTGTATGGCTTTTCACCAGTATGTGTCCTTTCATGCTCCTTTAGTCTCCCTTTTTGTGAACAGCTATATGGACAGAGTGAGCATTTGTATGGCTTTTCACCAGTATGTATCCTTTCATGTTTATTTAGGTTTACTTTTTTTGAACAGCTATATGGACAGAGTAAGCATTTGTATGGCTTATCACCAGTGTGTGTCCTTTCATGTTCCTTTAGGTTCCTATTTTGTGAACAGCTATATGGACAGAGTGAGCATTTGTATGGCTTTTCACCAGTATGAGTCCTTTCATGTTTCCTTAGGTGTACTTTTTGTGAACAGCTATATGGACAGAGTAAGCATTTGTATGGCTTATCACCAGTGTGTGTCCTTTCATGTTCCTTTAGGCTCCTATTTTGTGAACAGCTATATGGACAGAGTGAGCATTTGTATGGCTTTTCACCAGTATGTGTCCTTTCATGTTTCCTTAGGTGTACTTTTTGTTTACACCTATATGGACAGAGTGAGCATTTGTATGGATTTTCACCATTATGTGTTCTTTCCTGATCCTCTCGGTTTACTTTACCTGAACAACCTTGTGGACAGAGTGAGCATTCGTATGGTTTTTCACCAGTGTGTGTTATTTCATGATTTCTTACTTCTCCTTTCTGTGAAATGCTATTCAGATAGAGTGAACATTTGTTTGGCTTTTCCCAAGTGTGAACTCTGTCAGCTGTCGTTCTTCCTGTATTGTCCGTTTCTGGATTCCAAAATCTCAAAGATTCGTTGGGCAGTTTTGTCGTCCCTGCTGTCTTGACTTTTATCATGTACATAGCCACAGGAGAAGGTCTGTCCGGGAAAAAATCATCGACTCGCGTCTGCTCGTCATCAGAACACTCCTTGACAAAAGACTAAATCAAAAAGAAAACATAATCAGCCTTATTTTTATATAAACACTTCTTTCCACTCCAATACGGTCAGTTATAAATTATATCTTCGAAAATCTGCTTGCAAAATCACATGGAGTTTGTGAATTTAATATAAACTTGTAGCATACTCCACCATGAGTCTTTAGAACCGTATCCAAAAGCTGTTGTTACAAGTGATTAAATCCAGATCTCAAAACAAGCTGAGGAGATAGCAGGTCCTCCGCCAAGTAGCCTGTTTGAGAACATACGGCATTTATGCTTCAAATATCTCCTTAAATGTAACTCGGAAAGTGGATATCTGTATGTGGAAAGGGACATTTATCTGGAATTGTTGAGACAAGTTGAGGAGGTTTGGGAAGCAGTGATGGATAGCGTAACACTGGAATGCAAGTCTGCAGTTGTTTATGGAATTTTGGATGGTGAAGCTTATAAATGGGTGGTATAGATCTCAAGATGTCGCTTAACACAGATTGGTCCAATATGGGTGAGTGAAATCCAAGACGGCCAATGGCAGTCATATTGGATTATATACTACTTCAATGAAAATCAACACCAATGGCCGTTCATCGAGCGCAAAACAATTTCTCAAGTTTGAAGTCAATTGGACAAGTTGTTCTCAAGATACCGCATTCACAAGATACAGGACGGACGGAATTCAAGATGGTCAATGGCAGCCATCTTGGATTACATACCGCGAAGCACCTTATCAAGTTTGAAGTCATTTGGACAAATTGATCTCAAGATACCGCCTTCACAAGATGCAGGACAGACAGAATCCAAGATGATCAATAGCAGCCATCTTGGATTACATACTACCTGAATAAAAATCAATACCAATGGCCGTCTAACTGATGTGAAGCGCCTTATCAAGTTTGAAGTCAATTTGTTGAGTTGTTCTCAAGATATCAGGATGGACGGAATCCAAGATGGTCAATGACAAGCCATCTTGAATTACATACTACCTCAATGAAAATCAATACAAAATGGTCGTCTAACTGATTTGAAGCACCTTCTCAAGTCAATTGGGAGAACTGTTCTCGAGATACCGCGTTCACAAGATGTGGGACGGACGGGTGGATGGAAGAACGGAAGGTCGGACGGACGGCTACTATTTTCGTGGCGAAGGACAATAACGCTCCCCGTCTCACATGTCGATAATTTTACATGTTTAAGATCCGGGTACAAGAACCGGGTTTCTGTGTTGATGGGGCTCTGCCTCTGGCTCGTTTCACTGTGCGAGAAGAGTACAACAAGCAAAAGTCATCTCCTATATTTTATCTTGATTCATCGAATCAATATTTTATTCTCCAGAAACAATGATGATATTCTGTTAAGATTAATAGAATTTAGATATATCGATCAATTCCAGTAGATATTTCTCTCTTCACGAGGTCAACCTATCATTCTCACGTAGTTGTGAGCTAAGCTTGATGTTTTTGATGCCAGATCTGCATAAGTGACAAGTAGAATGGGGAGCGACTTTTGTAGATCTGGTTTTAATCTAATCAACTACTGTGTTTCACGGCTTACCGGTAATTGTTCACATGGATCATGCTCAACACCACCTTCTTGTTCTCCCACCGCATATTGGGCTGTTGGTTTTGTCTTCACTGTTACATCGCCCGCTTCCATAGATTCATTTGCAGAATGCCAGTACGTTATCCCATCATCTTGCCCCAATGATCCTGTCGCTTGATCAAGAGGTTCCAGTTTTACTGATAAGTCTTCCATTGTCCTCTCAATTATGACAGACAATTTAGTCCCACTGAAATAAAAACACAACAATCATCTTTTATTGGTGGCTTAAAGGAGAAATATTCGGTAATTCAGTTTAAACGTCACATCTCAACTACTAGATTATTTTACCTAAGAATAATGTCATCGAAAACTATGAAGCCAAAAAAGTGATATGGTGAAAAATAAATCAAAATATCATTGACCGCACGCTAACAACCTGGACTCCGCGTTAATCAGCCAATGAAATATAGCCACATAATCTTCGACGACTACAGCTCTTTAGAGGAAGAATGTGCGGCCATCCTGACATTGTTTAATACTTCAGTGTTGGATCGAAATATCGTAATATATTCTCAGGGCTACTAAACGAAACACCGAAGTACTCTTTTTGTTTATATATATATTTCTTATCTTTTTATTTACAATCGGCACAATAAGTTGTCTATATTATTAAAAGAACCGGCATGAAATGCCCGTCCCTATGTCTGTCTGTCTCTCTGTCAGAGATAGCGTCCGCTGACACTCTTGAAAGTGTTTGAGCCACCAAACTTGGTACACATATGCTACACCTACAGGATGGTGCCCTGCAAGCGTCAAATTTGACATTCAGTATCTCGCCATCGGCAAAATTGTTTTTTCATATGTTCTGAGTATGTAAATACGACTGAGCCACAAACTTGGAAACCAAATGTTACGCGACAATACCCACATGATGGTACCACATACGCATTAGATTCTACAGTCAGAAGCTAGCCATCGTCCAAATTGTTTCTCTTTGTGTTCTGCTCTTGTAAGTTGTTTAAAACCGCCAAACTTGGTACACATATAATGCGAGACAATATAGAAGCGTTAGATTCGACATTCAGTAGCTAGCCTGAAATGTCCATATTTTTGTCTCTCACAGAGAGCGTCCGTTGACACCCCACCTTCACCACGTCAAGGTTTCTATTTGTGAGCCAAAGGCGAACCCTTGACCAACTTGCATAGCAAACCGCGTTCTGCCCACATTCCAGTTACGTGACCTAGAAAACTGATGGTAAAATACGTTTGGGATTTACTTTCGCTGCTAAACTATTCGCTGATAACGAATGTAAAATATTTAACCCGAGCATGGATAACAATAAAATATTAATGGACAGACCAGTGACATTTTATAGAAATCCGTGCGTTTCAATCCAATTCAAATCCTTCACTGGGAAGGTGAGGTCGGATACAATGACATCGCGGACCGCGGCTGAAGTTTCAGTGTTTCCTACATTTGCCTGGCTTGGCAGTTGCTGGACGTTTGATGGTAGATGAATTGGTTTATTTTCTCTTCAAATAGATTTTGTTTTAAACTGTTTCCTTTATATTTATTAATGTTCATGGTTGTCGAAAAGGTTCATGTTCATCTGCCACTGGGTATCGCAAAAGCTATGGTGTTTTCGGATCTGTTGCCAACGTCGCCGTGGTCGCGGTACTTAAGTGATCTGATTGGTGAATATGTGCAGGATGTTGCTTTTGCTGATTGGTTGACATCTACCGTTGTGTTGTCGTTGATCGCGATACATTGCCTAAGCGTACCAGGGGCTATATCTAGGGTAGTGATACTCCTGGTTTTAGCGAGGATGTTGACACCCTTGCAAGTGGTTTGGAGTCACCAACAGGATGGAACCATGAAAGCGTCAAATTCGACAATCAGTAGCTAGCCATCGTCCAAATTGTTTTCCCCTATGTTCTGAGCAAATAATTACGATTGGACCACAAATGGTACGAGACAATATCTACATGTACATGAAGTTACCATATGAGCGTCAGATTCGACAGCCAGTAGCTAACCATCGTCCAAATTGTTTTCCCTGTATTCTGCCATTGCGAGTGGTTTGGGGCCACCAAGCTTGGTACACGTATACTACGAGGCAATGCCTATATGATGGTACCATATGAGCGTCACATTCGGCATTCAGTGGCTAGCCATTGTTCAAATTGTTTTTTCCTTATGTTCTGAGTATATAGTGGAGGGAGGGAATTCGGCTTAATGTCACACTCAAGTTTGTTTCACTCATATGGTGACAGTCAGTTTGGTTGGTGGAGGAAGCCGGAGTACCCGGAGAGAACCACCGACCTTCGGCAAGTAACTGACAAAATTTCACACATGGACCACCTGGGCTCGAAACGGTGCCGGTTCAGCGGTGGGAGGCTAGCGGTCACCAGCGAAGCACCTTAGACCACTCGACAACCGAGGGCCCCTCTGAGTATATAAATACGACTGTGTCACCAAACTGTCTATGCGACAGTTCTTACTTGATGGTACCATATAAGCGTCAGATTCGACAGCCAGTTAGTATCTTGCCATCGTCCAAATTGTTTTTCCCTATGTTCTGAGTATATAAATACGACTGACCATATGGAACCATTCGATAGTGTAAAATACAGTGGCTGTATGTAGTATATACATATTAGCTAAATACTAAGCATCAGATCTAACATTCAGTAGCATGCCATTGTCCATGAATAATTCCTTTGTCTATTTTCATGAATATCGTGTTTTCTATTAAAACGTTGCATAGTGGTACATTGCACGACGTCAGATATAGCCCACACAGAAAAGCTCTTGTTGTATATTTGGGCTACGTTACCACGCCATTTTCCACATCAAGTAAGGCTTTAGTAAAAGCTGACCTGGCTCAACTGTTAACAGCTTTAAACCTCATAGGGGCCCAAAAACAATGGTGATTTCAATAAGAATAATATAGTTCTCTGTATGTTGTGTGAAATATATTTCTGTTGATTGCCAAAATGATTGGATGTCACAATATACAAATTCGAGCCTTTCTGTTTCAGTTTTACAGAGAGAACATAAAGGACACCAATGTTATTTTCATTTATTAATAACTATTACCGGGGAGAAATCTGTGCAGATTTTAAATTGCAAATTCCATAGAGCGGTGTCTTGCTGGGTACAAGAGTTGGTCATCATGTAGTTACATTTCCACCTAATGTCTACTCTGGACAAACTTCTCTCTCACTATTGTTCAGAGGTTGGGACCAGCCCAGTGGAAACCACCCTGAAGACCTCTACAACCTTTGGAACATTTCATCAAGGAATGCAGCGCAGGAGGATATATGGGAGAGGGCGGTTCTCTTTCATAATTGTTCAGTCTTCCATTCATTGATTGACTTCATAAAATGTTAATTTAACCAGATATATTCTCACTAAAGGGATTTAATTTTTTCTATCAAAGTTTTGCCATGCAGAAAGTACTCCAGATTTTTCAGATTTTCTATCTCCTTTCTAAAATTTCCCCGCCAGTGAAAATATTGCACCCAGAGCGGTATGGTACCATAGTGTTGTCTATCTTCACCGTAACTGTACCAAAGCTATACCAGAGCAGACACACAAGCATAGATGGTCCATATATCGATATGGTGAAGATGTAACTGCTATGGCACCATATCGCTCTAGTCACAATGTTTTCACTGACAGGGAACTTACATGTGTACCCCTGGTTTCAGAGAGGACGGGTACAGAGAAGAGATTATTGATAGCATTTACTTCAGCAGAATTTACTTTGGACACATGGATTATTTGAAAAAAAAAACATTCGTATGAAAGATTTGTTGAAGAACACCATCTTGTGATGATATGAAGGTACATGGTCTGAAACAAAACTCATCCATCAGCCAAATTAGGATAATTGACGTCCGTACAACAATCTGTGAAGCTCTCTTAAAAGTAAAAGCATCCTATATCCTCCAGTCCTCTCTTGTGATCCTGCTTATTCCTGTGCTATGAATACAAGTGAAAGTATCCTTCAGCCCTCTTATATTGTTGCAATTAAAAGTATCTGTCAGTCCTCCCTTATTGTAAATGCAAGTGAAATTAGAGGAAATTGTATTGTTTTGATTGGTTAATTAATTACCCTGACTTGCATAATGTACAAGGCTGTTCCAATGATCAGTTGACATATCGATTGAACAGTTCTTGTGTAACACGGACAGACAACACCTGTGGACCGAGAGAGTACATGCAGCGCCAACGTTATCCAACCTTGATTATGCGTACCTGAGATGCAACACATATCACGAATCGTTAGATTCTTGGTATGTGCTTTAGAATAGGTTAACCAGAAGACTATTCTGTGAAGTCATGTGACGCAGTCAGTATGTCGGCACCTCTTCCCACTTCACTTATATGTGTTGTAATTTTTTCCTGTATATGGCGAGATTCTGCTGGTGGGCGTTTCGTCCCCGAGGCCCGCCCCCTGTACAGACCTTTTGGTCTTTGATATATGTTGGCATTTGTGGGAAGTTGATGCTTGGTCGACATCGGGCCTTACAGACTATTCTTTTGTGTTAAATGCCGTCATTTACATCTGACGACGATACAGCTCACCAATCTCCAATGTACGAGTTGTCACAGCGAAACAGCTCACCAATTACCAGTATACGAGTTGTCAGAGCATTTCCATCATAGCTCTCTAGATTTGTATCTAATACCGCTTATGCCTGTGCTAGGGGCCGTGTGGTCATATCATCCAAGTTGCCACATGAACAGGCACAATAAAAGCGTACCTGAGATACAATATATATCACGAATCGTTAGATTCTTGATATGTGCTTTAGAATAGGTTAACCGGAAGACTATACTGTGAAGTCATGTGGCTCTGCCAGTATGTCGGCACCTCTTGCCATTTCCCTTATATGTGTTGTAATTTTTACCTGTATATGGCGAGATTCTGCTGGTGGACGTTTCGTCCCCGAGGCCCGCCCCCTGTACAGACCTTTGGTCTTTGATATATGTTGGCACTTGTGGGAAGTTGATGCTGGGTCGACATCGGGCCTTACAGACTAGTCTTTCGTGTTAAATGCCGTCATTTACATCTGACGACGATACAGCTCACCAATCTCCAATGTACGAGTTGTCACAGCGAAACAGCCCACCAATTACCAGTATACGAGTTGTCAGAGCATTTCCATCATAGCTCTCTAGATTTGTATCTAATACCGCTTATGCCGGTGCTAGGGGCCGTGGTCATATCATTCAAGTTGCCACATGAACAGGTACAATAAAAGCGTACCTGAGATACAACACATATCACGAATCGTTAGATTCTTGGTATGTGCTTTAGAATAGGTTAACCAGAAGACTATTCTGTGAAGTCATGTGACGCAGTCAGTATGTCGGCACCTCTTCCCATTTCACTTATATGTGTTGTAATTCCTTACTTTTGCCTTGCTGATTATGTATACACTCTCAGAAATATTCAGGAAATAATCCTGAATAGATCAGGAGAAATCCAGTGATAATTTCCTGAAATTCAGGTATATCATCCATGAATTAAAGCTAAATTACCTGAATTTTAGGGGATTTTACGTACCTGAATAGGGTCGGGATCTTACTAATCGGGATGGTAAATTTGCCTGAATTTCAGAGAAAATCATCTCATTCAGGGATCTTTTTTCTGAAATTGAGGAAATTATCCCTGGATTTCAGGTAAAATCCCTGAAATTGAGTTGTGGATGTGCAGCCTGATTTATTCAGGATTATTCCCTGAATATTTCTGCGAGTGTATTCATGACAATATAGGGAAAAAAGCTTTTCAATACCACCCTGAATTCCGGTGCATCGACTGGCATAACTTATAGTATTAATTCTTCAGTCCTCTCATATTGTTAACGTAAGCGAAAGTATCCTTCGATTGTCTCGTTAATTGCTAATGCAAGATAAAGTATGCTTTACGGCTTTAGTCCTCTTGTTATTCATACAAGTGTCTGTCACTGGCTCTCATGTTTGTTCTATTTGTTTGTTTGTTTGTATTGTGGGCACGACTACCATGTATCTAATACGATAAATATCGCATATCATATCATACCACACTAGAACATGATATGTAATAAATCAAATTTAAAATGGGTCTATTGTAAAGTATACGGTATGTTCGGCTTACTTCAAATTTTATTTATTTCATATCAAAGCTAACAGTGTGTATTCATGACACATAATTTTCCCTTTGAACTTAGCCATATGGAGTTGTTTGTATTAGGTAGATCTGATTTCTGAATAATTATCAGAAACACATGTACATATGGGTATCTTTGTTCAGTTATGGATTATGTCCCTTATTTGTTTGTTTGTATGCGACCTCTTTGAGGTGTTGCATACAATAAAATTGAATTGAATCGAATTACGGGCCATAACAACAACAATTAATCAATAGAAAGTAAAGCTTCCCCCAGCCAATGTTTTCGGGCAAGCTAATGCTAATTTTCTTAGCAGGTCGGGGAAAGGTTGAAATTGGCCTGAATCACCACAAAAGGGCTGATTCCGCCCTGTTTGGGTGAATGACATCATTAATCTTAACCCAAAGTGTTTCCTCACGTTCATCCAAAGACCACGACTTGGAAAGATAAATAAATGTTCCTGATCTCCTCTCTAGAAAACTGTAAATTTCATATTACTTACCATTTTATAATATTTTTTCAAAGTCAAAATGTTCTCCAAAACGACAGCGTGTTTTGGCCACCATCTTGTTTGCCTCTGACTTGAACTGCCAGGTGTAATTAATGGATAATTCATAAAATATGAGAAATACGCGAGAGTGCAGGATCAAGAGAATAAAATTCAATTCAATTCAATACCAAATTGTCTTCGGCATGAGCTTTTCACAGGATTACCTCCCCTGATGCTTCTTACCGAATATGATAATTAGAAAAAAAATTATCGATTAGCTGACCTCGTGGCCTCGACTTCGTCCAGAACATGACAGTAAGAACAACAACGACAGGTATGAACGTGAGTGAAATATTTTTTTCCATCTAAAAACTTATAAATGACAAAGTTGTATAAATCGGAGCATAGGATTTATCATTTTTTGCGAGACAACAAAAATTTAACTTTCCTGCACAATTCATAAGCAAATGTACGTCATAAATTTCATGGTATCGGAGAAAACATGTTCCCTATTTTAGCGCCAAAAGTTGTCAGTTCATAATTTGAGATATTATCATTGTTAAAAAATGATCACTTTGGGTTATGATTAATTCAGCCTAATTGGGGTTAGCCAAATATATGCAACTCAGTGTATGTAGCCACCACTGAGTTGCACATCCTTAGGCCTAAAAAAAAATCCTGTGTTTCCGGTAACATGCATAAAAAAAATAGGGTAGGTAGGTACCGGTAATGAATTTTTCTTTTTTGAATTTTTTTTTTATATGTGAGCTAATGGAATAAGCATTATTTTACGCTGTTCTTTGTACTAACCAGAAAGAGTTCCATTTTCAACTAATGACATTTATGCATAAATGTTTACGAATTAAATATTGTGTAAATATATACATAAGTGATTGAGTTAAATATTTCACTTCTATCAAGTAGGACCATGGCCTGAAAAAATTCAGGTAAATGGTCATTTTGGATTTAGGTGGGTAGAAGAACAAACAAATCCATTCATCCTCTAGTTGATGTGAGCCCAGTTAAAGTTTGCGAAAATGTTTTGTTCTTGAGATATAATCATAATGTCCAAAAGATTTAGAGTTAATGGCCCATGGCCTCAACCAGAATCTTCTTGAGTTTTCAGAATCTTCTTGGGTTTTCATTGATTTACTTGCTAGATAAAAAGACATTAAAACGTGCAGCATTTTCATGTAAGGACAACACATCACCATAGGCTACCATGTTATCAGGGCCAGGATGACAATAGTCTATCTAATCTGTACAGTATAACATGTTGTCCGTGATGTTAAAAAATGAATTAAAAAAAAACATCTAATTGAGAAATGCTCTCTTCACATGGTAGTCTGGGGATATAATTACTATAATTGAGTTGATATACTGTGGGAAATTTTAATGTTTTACGAAACATTTAGTTCGAAATCTCGACAAAAACGTATAGAATAGATCGTCTACGGCACTGGCTGCCTGCAGTGCCCCGTGCAGAACATGTTCAGCGTGGTTCAGCGTAGGCAAGTCGCGTTATGAAACTGCCACGAAAAGGCAACAGTTGGTAGAATTCCTTATCCCCATTTGTCTTTACTTGTCAGAAGAACGCCCATTTTATCTTTACTTATCAGGAGAATGAGCATCAATCGATTAAATTCAACAATGGCAAAATCATCAGACAGTCGTAATCGCACTATGGGTGACGGAGTCCGACTTCGTGGATTCCCAGAATGCAAAATAAACATGGTGCTGGTGGGCGAGGCGAGATGCCTCTACGAGGATGATTTTGAAATAAACGTAAGCCCATGTCGATCAAAAGGCTATCCAAGCATTGGCCCGCCTATATTATTGGATAATATATATTGTAACTTGGTCCTTCTCAATCTCTCTAACGTCTACCCATGTTTTGGGGCCATTTGCGAGAATTATCAGTCAGAAAAAAAGAAAAAAAATATTAGGGTCGGCAGAAAAATCAGGGTTGGTCGGGTTACCGGAAACACGATATGTCGTAAACAAGAAAGCGTCATCAGCTGTTGGGGTAACCGAGATGGAACTTGACCACGTGCGTTAGGCCCCGCCCACTAGCTGATGACGCTTTCTTCTTTACGACATATCGTAAAGTGTTTGTGTTATTAGCGGTGCATGCGCACTGCAGTGTTCCTTGGCACTTGGGCCATTTTCAAAATTTGACCGTGATAGGAAGATAGTGACATGAGTTGGTGCTATTTACGTGCACTTGCGCTGCAGGAATGAGCCAGATACTTTGTGTCGGGGGAAAGAAGTATATTTGACATGTTTACAACCCGTTAAATGCCATAGTCAATTGTACATTTTGTCATGTCTGGCCACGAAGAAAACGACACTACTGATATCTGTCCAAGTAAGGATGTGCAACTCAGTGGTGGCTACATACACTGAGTTGCATATATGTGGCAAAACTGCATAATTGGGGTCAGGATTTATGACGTCATTCAGCTAAACTAGGCGGAATCAGACCTTTTGGGGTGATTCAGGCCAATTTCAACCTTTCCCGGCCTGCTTAGTTAACATTCTGAAACATGCGCTGGGAGGAAAGTGAGGTCTGCCTCAATCTAGACTTCACAAACCGTGTTGTTGTTGTTGTTGTTGTTGTTGTTGTTGTTGTTGTTGTTGTTCTTAACCTGTAAATCCACCGATGTGTATTAGTCCCCGGCATAGTATTAGCCAGCAATGCGTCTCCCCGTCTTTGAGACGGGAAGTTTGTAAATGTGACAGTAGTAGGTAGCCCGCAAATTGACGATTTAGCGCCTCACTGCGCATGCGCAGAACTTGGGGTGACGTCACAATGGGGCGTGTGCGCATGCGTGTGTGTGGGTGGTGGGACAAGATGGCGGCCTGTTTTTGTGTCGTGTGGGTGGTGGGACAAGATGGCGGCCTGTTTTTTGTGTCGTGTGGGTGGTGGGACAAGATGGCGGCCTGTTTTTAGTGTCGTGTGGGTGGTGGGACAAGATGGCGGCCTGTTTTTAGTGTCGTGTGGGTGGTGGGACAAGATGGCGGCCTGTTTTTTGTGTCGTGTGGGTGGTGGGACAAGATGGCGGCCTGTTTTTTGTGTCGTGTGGGTGGTGGGACAAGATGGCGGCCTGTTTTTTGTGTCGTGTGGGTGGTGGGACAAGATGGCGGCTGTGGGTGGTGGGACAAAATGGCGGCTGTGGGTGGTGGGACAAGATGGCGGCTGTGGGTGGTGGGACAAGATGGCGG
The DNA here is from genome assembly GCA_036873755.1 of Hanleya hanleyi. NCBI lineage: Eukaryota > Metazoa > Mollusca > Polyplacophora > Lepidopleurida > Hanleyidae > Hanleya > Hanleya hanleyi. Next base: position 16,742 of record JAVTVY010001582.1, on the reverse strand, counting down.
CTGTGGGTGGTGGGACAAGATGGCGGATTATAGAAAAACGTATAAAAGGAGTCGATTTTTAGGGTAGGGATGTATTCATTGCACTACTTTTGCGGAGCACTGTGACTTACCTGACCTGATGAGCCTTCCAGCCTGTCTACCTGCCTGCTTGCTTCACCTCTAGTCAGTCATCTAGCCTGCTTGCCTGTTTTGTATGAGCTGTGTAGAACCCTTTACTTATTTTACTTTTACCAGTGCAAATTCATCAGACTTTTACACCGTAGCAGTTGCTCATCAGCCTGAGCCCATAATATCAGCCTGAGCCCATAGTCATGGCGTCATCATCATTATTTTTAGTGAGGCTTGCAAAGTACCGTGTTCGTCTGATTGATGAGATGGAGCATGTGGATGAAATATGTGATTTCCTTATGGCGGGGGAAAATATACTCCTGGAACAGCGTGTCCAAGAAATCATGGCGGAGAAAACCCCTTCAGCACAAAACACAGCCCTCATCGATGATGTACCGCACTTTACCTACTATGGATTTCTAGCCTTCGTGGCGGCGTTGAAGACCACGGGAAATGCCGCACTAGCAGAGCTACTTGAAGGCGACGACGACGTTATACAAGATGATGATATCTTAGTGATGGATACCACCACCGAAGAGCGTACAGCTAGCAAACGTACGCACACCATTACCCCAGAGAGTACTACACTTGCCAAACGTGCTGGACGACCCAAACGCCCTCGACTAACACCGTTAGAAATACCTGTGAAAAAAGAGATGGTGGTAGAACTTCCTATGTCTGTCCAGGAGATCAATAATCTCATCCAGCAAGCTTACCAGGCAGCTCACACCGACATTTGGGAGCTTTCACCCTATTTAACAGTGAGTGTGAAAGATGAAGAAGTGCATTTTAATGCAGCGGGCTTTAACGACAGACCCGGTAAGCATATTGCCATGACCTACGCTTCCTGGCAAAAACTGGAGACCCTTGATTACGCCATCGATGCGGTTATTCGTGACCAGGGGAGTGACGAAGCGAAATTTCATGTGGGTGACGACATCTATGTGAGCTGTGCCTATTACAACGACCAGCTCCTCGTGCATATTCGAAAATGGCGAAGGCGCTTAGATACGCAAGAGCTGGTTGCTTGTCCTCAGGGTGTCACTTTGAAATTAACGGCGTGGCGGCAGTTGCAGAGTCTTGCCAGTGCAATTCGTTCAGCTGTGGCCTACCAGGTGCAACACTATATTTATCAGAAGTACATCGACACAGTCCTGGATCTGATCAGACCTCAAATTCCAGAGGACACTCGCGTACCCTCATACGCACTGATCACTGAAGCACTACAGACCGTGACGGAGAGGCAAATTGCTCTGAGAGTAGAAGCGGCCTGCCCTTCCAAAATTCCACGTGAAGAGGTTATAACGTACATCTACGTGCACCAGGGCCGCAAAGATGAGGATGAATTCAAACAAGTCTTGTTGGCGAACTATTGAGAACAAGTGTTGAAAAACATTTACCATACACATTCATTGAAGTGGCTTGAGAGCGTATAATTTGTATTAAAAAGAGTTTTTTTACTGTTAATTGTATTAAAAATTCAATACTCATATATAATTGTATTAAAATTCAATACCCTTGTGAATACGTTCATTCTATTTGTGTTAAATAAAAAATAGTAGAAAATTAAAAAAATAAAATGTTTAGTGTTCATTCTTTTTTTAAATTTTTTTGAAATTATTGAAAAAAAGGATTATTTCAACCCACACACAGCCCATCAGATGCCCCTTCACCTCACCTTCAATTTGATACCTCACTCGACCTCATTGGGCCACTAGGGGCTCTCCTAGCTCCAAAAAGGCTATTTTCATACCCTTCGGCCGCCGCGCATGCGCAGAAGTCCGATAGTTCAACCCCACATCCAGTCCATTAGATGCTCCGTCACCTCACCTTCAATTTGATACCTCACTCGACCCCATTGGTCCATTTTAAAAAAAAAAAAATTTTGGCTATCCCCTAGCCCCAAAAAGGCTATTTTTATACCCTTCGACCTCCGCGCATGCGCAGAATGCCGATAGTTCAATCCCACATCCAGCCCATTACATGCCCCTTCACCTAAGCTTCAATTTGATACCTTACTCGACCCCATAGGTCCATTATTAAAGAAAAAATTGGGGCTATTCCATCAACCTTGCTTTACCCCCTGTCCCCCCTCCAATTTCCCCTCCCCTTTTTTAATTTCAATTTTTAATTGTTAAAAAAACATAGAAAATGAAAAAGATTTTTTTTGGCTCCATGAATCTTTTTTTTACATTTTATTAGATAAAAAAAAAAAAAATGTTGGCTATTCCATTTCCCTCCCCCCCCCTCCCCTTGTCCCACTCCACTCCAATTTTCTCCTTTTTTTCAATAATTTCAAAAAAATGGTAAAAAAAAATTTTCTTTCATTTTTTGGGGGGGAAAAGGATGATGGGAGTTGGTGTTATTTTTTGTGCTTTGTTGAGAGAAGTTTTCTCTTTCGGAAAGATGGGTTGGCCCTGAGGGCCTTTGGAAGTGTTACACGACACTTAGGCGCGGTAGATTCTCTTGATACCACCTATATGCTTCCTGCATATGGGGCATTTTATTTTGAGATGTTCCTCCCCGGCGTCAACGCAGCGACACATTGCTCCTTCACACGACAGGGTCACCCAACAATCTTTGCACAGGCAGAGATGTCCACAGGGAAGTACCGCGTACAAGCTGTCCTCATCGGTGCAAATACTACAGCGTTTTTTTCTTTCTTCGATATGTCGTTCTTTCTTCTGTATGGAAATTTCCGCCTCCATTCCATTCATCGTCATCTCCATTCCAGACATGTGTGTACGCATGGTGTTAATCACTTCGTTCAGGCGCAATACCTCTGCTTCATGTGGGCATTGTTCTGGTGTAGTTTCTGCAGCCGAAATGGTGATAGTATCCGTAGGCATCGTTGTTGTTGTTGTAATGGGCGGTCTAGTATTTAACCATGGAAGCTCGTCGTCTTGTCCCTCCCCATCCGTCACATCATTATCCTGGTTTTCTCCTCCGTCTTCTTCTTCATCCTGTTGTTGTCTTTGCAATCGTCTATCTTCTTCTGTTCGTATATTTTGCCGAAGGTTCGCTGCAAGTTCTTCTGTACTGCGTATTAACGTGGCTTCGTCTTCTATCACCCTCTGAAAACTTGTCGTTATCGTCATTCCATCAGCTTCTTCAATGCTAACTAGCTCTCTGGCTTCTGTAGCCGCAGCCGCAGCATGTCTCGGATCACTAGGCGGATGGTGTGTAAACAGGGCTCGTCTTCTGGAACTCATAATTGTCTTTTATGAATAAATGACAACAGACCCCAGGTTATTTATAGTCTACACGGCTTGTGGGTGGTGGAACAACATGGTGGCCCGTGGGTGGTGGGACAAAATGATGGCCCGTGGGTGGAGGGACAACATGGCGGCTGTGAATTGTGCGTGTGAGTGAGTGCAAGATGTGGGTGGAGGGACAAGATGGCGGCTGTGGGTGGTGGGACAAAATGGCGGCTGTGAATTGTGGGTGTGAGTGAGTGCAACATTATGCTATCTGCTAAAAAATGTTGTGTTTTATTTTTTTTCTAAAGTTTTATTTTTTCAAACTTTTAGTTTGATAAATTCGTTGGAATTTTCACAGTAATAGTATAAGATTGTTAGCTCTAGTCTGGATGTTTTTTTAGTCAGAAAAATCAATTTATTTGCAGTGTAGCGGAGTTTTCCCACTATGGAACTTCCCCTTAGGCGAGTAAAAATCACTGAAAATCAGATAATAACAATAGAGTCGAACGGTAGGGAGTTAAAATTTTACATACGATACCCATAACTTGTCTAAGTTTAATTAGAAATAAAATATATATATGGCAGTGATATTTTATTGTCAAAATACAGCTGTTTATCAATGAAAAAAACACACACACAAATTTTCGCAGCATCCGTGGTAGCAGACGACAGGGTGTTGTCACTGCCGTCCGCGCGCCGTCTATAAATAGCCTGCAGTTTTTTTTCAGGCATTCACAATTAGCCTGAGTGCTGAGTGAATGCAGGCAATTTTGTTGAAATCATGGATAAATCAGACTTCATCCTAACTGATGATCTACCACCGCTCGGCGATGTCATTAATTTGGAAGATGACCAACCCTGGTTGGAGGCGATAATCAAGGAATTATTCCCCTCTGAACCTGTGAATTATGCTGCTACAGTCCATTGTGAAGATCCTCCGGACACAACGCCACTGGGTAACTTCTTTGCCCTAGCACCCACACCGAATGTTGAACAATGTTTTGATGATATAGACTTGTTACAAAATATATTGACACCACCAGTTAAAGAAAAAAATGGAGAAATGGCACAACAAAGTACCAGCCAAACAACAGATACTTCATCAGACCAAGATGCGCAGACGGAAATAGACACCATAGTACCTCAAAGGCGGAAAGATGTAAGGATCGGTAGACGTCGGAAAGATGTGAGAAAAATGCGCAGGGATGCACGAACACACAGAAGCAAGAACAAACTAAACCAAAATCAAGACGATATCCATTATGTGTGTGCCATAGCGACAACAACAACCCTGGGGTCAAAAACACAACGTCAAAGAGACTTGTATTTATCCTGTGTCGAATGCCCGAACCAATTCGCAAAATTTGCCATCTTTCCCTGTGGCCATCTTGCATTATGTGAAAGTTGTATTCATAAATTCGCTCAGATTCCAACGTGTGCCCAAGCCAACAGACCTCGAATATGTGAATTACTGCCTTTGACATGCGCCGTGTGCGATGAACGAAGAACACAGCGTGAACAACCCCTCTCAACAATGTAATTTATTACATACCCAACGGCTATTTTTTAATAGCCCCCTAAAAATTAAAAACAGATTTCCCACCCCTGTGCTATAAATAAATGTCCGTTATTGTCGGACATATTAAAATAAAAAAATAGTCCGTTATCGTCGGACAAATTAAAATAAAAAAAATAGTCCGTTATCGTCGGACATATTAAAATAGTCCGTTATGGGTCGGACAATTAAGGGTTTTTTTTAAAATTCTGTGTATACATATAAGAGATTAGTTCTGAAAAGAACTGTTTCATATTGGCCAGGGATTGTTTATTTGGGTGAATGCAGTTTGCTAATCAAGGGTCAGGGCTGTATGCTTTTGAAATTGATGTGCCACCAGTTAGAAGTCATCTTTCGAAGGATTTTTGTTCGTTCTCAAAAGAACGTTTTTTTTTTAAACCTGTTTTTTATTCATATAAAATTCGTTCTTAAAAGAACGTTTAATGGGGGGAGTGACTTACTTCCCCCATTTCACTGACTGAGAAACTGAGACATATCCAGGTAAGAGGGCAGGGGCAGAATAGGAAATGGTGATGGTGGTCTGGGCGTGTCGCTGTCATCTTCCTCTAGGGGTGAGGACAGGTCTTGTAATGGGAAGGGTACGTCCGCTTCCTCCTTCTCCCCGGGCGCTGTTTGTGTTGCCGGTGGTGATGCGTTGACTAACATCCTCTCCTCCCCATTCACGTTTTCAAATGTGAATGGGAGCGTTGTATTTCTATCCGCAGGGGGTGGGCAGACTTCTTGTTTCATCACAGTTTGTAGAAGATGAAACCAGTTCTCCTCGGGAATATTTGTCTTTACAGCGTCCAATAACGCCCGCACATTATCCCCCGTGGCCAGGCCTGGATTGCTGGTATGGGTCAGGGCTGCCTCCCAGTCCGCAAACTCGTTCACCCAAAATTCCCGTATTATCCTCTTCATCACTAATTTCTTCCGGCGTGAAAGTGGCTTGAGGTTTGTTGTTGAAGATATTTTTGCTTGTTCAGCCATCTTGTTGAAAATTTTTTCGCAATGGGGCTTTGAAATCTGCACCGCACTATATATGCACTTCGCGCGGACGTCAGCGAAATTTTCCGGGAAGAAAATTAAAAAAACATTTGGCGTGTGTTTCTTTTTCATTTATAAAACACTGTATTTTGACAATACAATATCACTGCCGTATATATTTTATTTCTAATGAAACTGAGACAAGTTAGGGTCGTGTCTGTAAAATTGTAGCTCCCTACCGTTCGATTCTATGAATTTTCAGTGATTTTTATTCGCCTAAGGGCCAAGTGCGATAGTAGTAAAACTTCGCTACCTTGAAAATAAATTAATGTTCCTCTCTAAAAATAAATCAAGAGTATCACTTACCCCCTTATCCTAGCTCGGTGAAAAATTCAGCGCGTTTCGTTCATGAGAACTGTAGAAAATCAAGAAAACAGAGCCTTCGTTTTACGGGAAGAAAACACAATGTTGGCGCAATTCCCCAGTCACGCGCTGTGTATCACTGCCGCTAGCAGTCGTGAAAAAAGCGCGGACGGCATGGAAAGCATTTCTCATCATTCAACATGAATGTTTTTTCGTTCAAAATGCATTTAGGACGTGCAGAGTATTGCCCCTTATCTCGAAAGCGGTGCATTCTGTAGCTGGAAAAATTCGCTGTGTGTTTCTTTGTGAATTATAAACGGGTGTCATTTTCCAATCAGGGTGAGCCCCCGTAGAATTTTTAGTTCCAATTCATCTCACATAAATCAGGCACTCGTATTAAAAATTTCAGCCGTGTAGCCCTGCACTATGCCATGATTTTTAATTATTTAGCGGGTTTTCGAGACGTAAATCTTCGAGTACGGAAATACGGAAAACCGGGTACATTAAAAATAAATTAATTTTCTGGATTAAAAATTTTATAAGTCTATCACTTAGCACTCGATACGAGTGCCCTGAAAATTCCAGCTCGTTTCGTTCATGAGAACTGTAGAAAATCAAGAAAACAGAGCCTTCATTTTACGGCAAGAAAACATAATGTTGGCGCAATTCCCCAGTCACGCGCTGTGTATCACTGCCTCTAGCAGTCGTGAAAAAAGCGCGGACGGCATGGAAAGCATTTTGCTCATCATTCAACATGAATGTTTTTTCGTTCAAAATGCGTTTAGGACCTGCAGAGTATTCCCCCCTTATTTCGTTTGGCCGGTAAGAGTAATGCCCTTGATCAAAATGCATTTAGTACCTGTAAACAAATATAGCATCCCGCTTTTTTGTTCTAATTCACGCTTTGGGTAATTTATTAAATGTGTTTGTCGTATGAATGACATTGTTTGATTGAAATAGCATCAAGCAGAGGATGTGGGCTACGTATGTGATGAATTGTTTTATTGAATTAACGTGTCTTTTATATTTATAAGCGCACTCGGGCACACAAGGTACACAATTTAACATTGAAGCAAACCCTTCACGTACGTCTAGCATTTATACCATTCTATAGTATGGCTTAGCAAGTATCGGGTTTGGCTATTTTACAGCATTAGGCATTGTGCGGGTAATTATGAGGACTTCATATATTATGCCAGCCCTGATAATAGTTTATTTTTATTATGTTAATGATTCAAGACTATCAATTTATGCACTCGGGGCCCGTGTACAAAAATTGCATGGTTAATTTAAATTATTTTTTCTACCGGGTATTTTTTTATTTACAATTTTTATTCCCATTAGCCAGAATCGGTCTATATATTTTGCTTGGTACGGTATTTTTTTGTCATTGATCATTATGGCAGTGCCGGGCAAGGAGCTTGCGTTCTTGCAATTGACGTCGGATGTTATTCTCATGGTATATGATGAACAAGTGCAGCTTATCCAGGAACACCCGAAAGAAGTGAAATTGTGTTTAACCCTACCAGGCTGGGGGAAATTTACACGCTTGTTACAAGGAAAAGAACCCGAAATGGATTTTATGCATGTAGGACTGGGTGTTTACCTACGGAGTGGAAGAGCGAATTCTTTTTTTCCCCGGCTTGAACAGTGTGGGGGCGGTGCTATTTTACTGCGACCGGGTTTATGGCAGGCGCTCAAAGCGATTATTACGGAAGTGCATGAGCTACTGTATCCAGAAGAAAAATCTGTAGCCATCCGTACGCTGACTCCCGATTGCACCTTGTTATTATACCGTGAACGCGTGGAATTGGTTGATGACGATTCGCGCTGTTGGTGCATCTCGGAACCAGCCCGTGTGTCTTTAACCCCGGAAGGTTGGACTACCTTAAAACGTGTGTTATGCGGTGATTTAGATGGAGATAGTATACACCTGTGTCAGGACGTCTACATTTTTCGGGGACCTTATTTTGCCCGACTTCTATGTTTGAAACGCGGGGGATTTACGCTGGATCCCGATTTATGGACGGCTTTGCAACAAGTGGTGCCCGTGGTGGATAAAGTTCTCTCTTCACCCCAGGCGCCTCTCACAGAATAGGGCCTGACCCTATAAATACAGGGGATGAGACAAGAGTGTGTGTTATTCGACATTGACAGCAAGCATGGCACTACGCGCTATCGTGCCTCTTACACCCAGTGTGAGGTTATACATTTATCAAGATGAAGTGACGCTGGTGAAAGACGATCAAGCGATTTACTGGACGCCCGCTGAGAGGCTACTGAATCCGAGGGTGACACTACAGCGTGATGGATGGAATAAATTTAAACGGGTGTTGAGCGGAGAGTTAGACGGAGACGTCATCCACCTGGACAATGCCATGTACGTCTATTCCGTACCGCCCGACCGCATACGTCTGGGGCGGTACCCAGAGCCTACGCAAAGTATCAGCCTCACTTCCGCTGTGTGGTCAGCCTTGGAGAAAATAGTGCCTATTGTCGACCAGTTATTTACCCCGGACCACCGATCACCCGACCAATTAGCGTGCGCTCGTGCTAGGCAAGACACGCTGAGTGAACCTGATGAAAAAAAATTTCTGATGATGGACAACATACTAGAGAATGCACGGAGGCTAGAGTGACAGTATAGGTCCTGACCCTATAAATACGAGGGATGAGACCGAGTGTGGGTCATTCGCCGTTCGACAGCAAGCATGTCACTACAAGCTATCCTGACGCTTACACCCAATGTGAAGTTATACGTGTATGAAGCTAAAGTCACCCTGGTCGAAGATTGTGGAAATATTTGCTTTGAGCACGCTGAGACTCTATCGAATAGGGTGACACTAGAGCGTGATGGCTGGACTAAGTTTAAACGGGTGTTGAGCGGAGAGTTAGACGGACACCTGATTCACCTGGACAAGGCCAACTACGTATGCCATACTGCGCTCTTTCCACGGGTGGGACGCTACCAAGAGCCGGCTCGAAGTTTCATCCTCACTCCCTCTCTGTGGTCAGCCTTGGAGAAAATAGGCCCTCTGGTGGACCAGTTATTTATACCCGACGACCGATCACCCCACCAATTGGCATGGGCTCATGCTATCGAACACGCGCTAGATGAACCTCATGAAAAAAAAGCGGATGGAGAAAATACTATATGTATAGAATGCGCAGAGGCTAGAATGACAGTATCACCTCATGAAGCGACCCAGAACGATGAAGAAGAAAAAATCCGTGATGAAGCCGCGGGGCCAGAAAAAGCAGTCGACAGTGATTAACGAGGTGTTAAGCGATCTGTATTACAGCCCAAACAGTCCAGCCGCCTATAGCGCTGTGGGAGCGCTTTCTCGAGCAGCCCATTCTCAAGGCATCAGTCGAAGTCAAGTTCGAGACTGGTTAAAAACTCAAGACACCTATAGTTTGCACCGAGCTGCCCGACGTCATTTTCGCCGTAGCCGGGTCATCGTCGGGGGAATAGACGCGCAATGGCAAGCGGATTTGGTGGACATGAGTCGCTTTGCACCTCACAATGATGGACATCGGTATATATTGACCTGTATCGATATTCTCTCCAAATATGCCTGGGTACTATCCATTCGCACCAAAACAGGAGAGAATCTCATACGAGCCTTCCAGCAGATTTTCAAGACAGGGCGCAAACCTCTTTATTTACAAACAGATGAAGGCACCGAATTTCTCAACCGACCCTTTCAAGCCTTTCTTAAGAAACAGAAGGTATTTTTCTTTCATACGTACAACGAGACGAAAGCTTCTGTGGTGGAACGTTTCAATCGGACCTTCAAAGGCCGCATGTACAAGTATTTTACCGCCCAAAACACTCGACGCTACATCGATGTACTTTCTCAACTGGTTCAAGGCTACAATCGCGCCTATCATCGCAGTATTCAGCGAGCGCCCCGTACTGTGACAGAACGGAACGAACATCAAGTACGTGCTACGCTGTACTCATCCAGTTCACCACCACTCACGGCACCCCGGTACAAACGTGGCGATGTAGTGCGGATCAGTAAAGTGAAAGGACAATTTGAGAAAGGGTATTTACCGAACTGGAGTGACGAGCACTTTGTCATCGTTCGCCATAAACCTCGTCAACCCCACGTCTATCAACTGGAAGATCTACAAGGCGAGAGACTGCAAGGCACGTTTTACGAGGCAGAATTACAACCCATAGTGAAAACACCCAAAGACTATTACACGGTGGAAAAGATTTTGAAAACGGAACGTCGCCGTGGCATTCCCTATCATCTCGTCAAATGGCAAGGATGGCCTCGTTCGTTTAATTCCTGGGTGTCCGGCCGTGACATGAAACGTCTATAAATGCTAACCCCGAGCACCACCCGCCTTCAGTGTAGGATTGTGCCATGGATAGGCCACGTCTACCCTTATTATTACGAACTCGAAAAGCGCAAGTGGGTACTGTAGTGTGTGTCGTAGTACTTGTGGGTACGTTATTTACAGGCGTGTTCTACGATTTGACGACCGTGTTATCCTGTTTGAACACCCTGCGTTCTCCGTCATCCACCACCACGTCCACCACCACCACGACGCTGCCTACGCCCGCCAAGACGTCAAGGGTGCGCCACGTATCAACCCAGACACCCACCACACCGACCATACCGTATACTCCAGCCATCACTACCCCGTTACCCTTGATCCGCTCCAACCAGCCATCCACCACGATCACGCCCCGTACTACTCCAACAACCACGTCACGACGTCCTCCACCGCCGTCATCATCCCTGAGAAGCGCTTCCACCTCATCATCATCACCCACACCTAGTACCACCAACACGCTGCTCAACCTATTTGCAGTGGATCCCCGTGAATCACCACGTTTACCACCACAACGGTATCCATTCGACTACGATCCCCGGTGGGATCCCCAACAACGGTGGTGGGCTTCTAATCGGCGAGCGCAAATCACCAAATAAAAAAACGATGGACCCTCGATGGCAGCATCCTTTCACGTGTCTCATCGCTGGACCGACATGGTCGGGAAAAACACACTTCGTTCAACGTCTGATCCAACATGGGTCCGCCCTCATTTCACCGCCTCTAGCACGCATTCTGTGGTGTTATGGCGCTTGGCAACCCGCGTACCAGGAATTGGCCCGTGTGCCGGGACTCACCTTAGTAGAAGGCTTACCTCCTGAGGATACACCCCCAGATACCTTGGTGGTGGTAGACGATCTCATGACGGAAACGGACAGGCGAATCACCCGTCTCTTTACCAAAGGCAGCCATCATCGTCGGTTAAGCATCATCTACATCGTACAGAATCTCTTCAGTAAGAACAAAGAGCACAGGAACATTAGTTTGAATGCTCAGTATGTGGTGTTATTCAAAAACCCTAGAGACGCTTCGCAAATTACCCACCTGGCCCAACAGATGTACCCTAAAAACACGGCCTTTGTACGAGAAGCCTTTGAAGATGCGACCCAACCAGCGCACGGGTATCTCCTCATCGACTTGAAACAAGACACGCCCGCCCCCCTGCGATTGCGTACCCTGATTTTTCCCAGCGAAGTGCAGACGGTGTACACCCCCAAATGAGAAGAAAGAAAAAGATAAAAGAAGAAGACAAGGTACTCGAGCCCTCATTCCTCATCATGTCTGCACGCATACGCAAGCACGCGCCCGCTTTGCGCGTATTACGCAGCGCGCCACCGGAGGTGGGCCGGGCCCTGGTGCGCGGCGCGGATGCAGACTTGGTCCGGTGTTTGTGTGAAGTGGCCCATAATGTATTAAAAGGCAATGTTCCACTCAGTCCCCTGCAGAAAGGGAAATTGCAACGGCACAAGGCGGGTCTCCGAACGTTAGTCAACAAGACGGGCAGTGTCAAGAAAAAGAAACAGGTGTTACAGCGAGGTGGATTTCTCGGTGCACTGCTCGCTCCCTTAGCCGCTACTGTACTGGGCCCGTTACTCGGGTCCATCTTGGGACGCTAACGGTATGGACCATACGAAAAAAATGATGCTGGTCGAACCTCGACTGTTACAGAGTTTGCAATCTCCCTATCCCGTCCCGGCCACAGTGCAACAACTCCAGTCTCTGGATGAAGAGATGAATAATATACTGCAACGTCGACTGCCCGATCACGAGAAAATTCAACTCTACCATCATACGCTGAACCGGTACCAGACGTTTATGGATCAATATAGAGGAGGGAGCGGGAGTACTAGTACGCCACCACCAGTACCCACCACCACCACGCCCACCACACTCCCACCACCTCCGTCATCCTCACCTGAGCTGGAACAGGAAGTGTTGGCCAGTGTGCCTAAAGCCTTCAAGACCAAGGCGCGTTTATTGTTGGACCGGGTGAAACAGAATGCCGATATGGATTGGAATGCGGAAGGTAACCTGCTGATTCGCAATCAAGTGGTGCCGGGGTCTCATATGACGGATTTGATCAACGATATGGTGCGTGCTCGCAAACACTCTAATCCACCGGGCTGGGAAGCCTTTGCTCAGGCGTTAAAAGACATACACACCCCTCAAGAATTGGTAGGCAATCGTGAACGCTGGAAGTGGATGCAAGCCCCCTTTCGACGTACCCATACCTGGGAACGTGGTGAATGGCAACCGCACACGCCACCCAAAACACCCTCACGGCGGGATCGTTCTTTTCACCCCTATGCCTCCTCTATACCGATCACACCACAGCCACGACGATCACGACGCCGAGGTAAGGCGCGCAAGGCCTGGGAACCCTACTAAGCACATAATAACTCTTATAAAACCCCGGTGCAGAAGCCAGAACAACTCAGTCGTCGTCGTCGTCATGTTTTACCTGACGTTGCCCAGTAATAGCTCACTCGACGTGTTTCCTGACAACACTTTGACCCGGTATGTCACGCAATTACCCCAACCGTTACATTTACCGGGACGCTGGGAATGTGGACTGGTGGATATTCAATACCCTTACTCATGGTACAACGTACAAGACGGAGAAGTATGGTACGAAGTGACCCACCAAGATAAAGTCTACAAAATGACGCTCCCCCTAGGCCAATACGATACGCCGCAGAAGTTCATAGAGGGTCTGAATAACTTGAGGGAGTACAAGGCCCTACAGGAGAGCACGGGTAGTGCAACACGCCTGATGGTCTCGCGCTTCAAGAGAAACGTGTGCTTCGGTGTCAACCCACACAACGACAAGAGCTCTATCCTACTGTCCGATGTCGTAAATTTGAAACTCAGTCCTACACTACGGCAAATGTTAAGGCTGCCTCACCACGTCTACAAGGGGGCCACCATTGTCAACGGGACCCATTTGATGGATATGAAAGTAGGTATGTACGCACTGTACGTCTACTCGGACGCCGTGGACAGTCATATTGTGGGTGATGTGAACACACCTCTGTTACGGGTGGTGCCCATTAGCAAGACGTATGGCGATCAAGCCACCGAGAGTTTCAACCATATCATGTACCTGCCCGTACGACATACCGATATCAACACGATCACGGTGGACATAAGAGATGACACGGGACGTCCGATCCCATTCGAACGAGGAAAAGTGGTGCTGACACTTGCTTTCCGACAAACCCGCTCTCCTCACTTCGTATAATGTACGTGCCTTACCAGTGCCATACGCCCAGCTATGCCGATTACTACAAGAAACAAACGGGCGGAAACTTGCCCATGTTTAGCGGGGCACGCATGCAACGCGGTCACGGATTGGGAAACATCCTGGGCAGCATTGTGAAAACATTTTTACCCATGGTGACACGGGGTGTGAAAGCGGTGGGAAAACAAGCGGTACGCAGTGGATTGCAAGTGGCCGGTGATGTGATGGAAGGCACAGCACCCCGACAAGCCTTGAAACGACGGGCTAAAGAAGCGGGGGGTGTGTTGATCGCCAAAGCCCTTAAAAGACAAAGACCCACATACCCCAGATTCATTCAACGTCCAACACACCGACGACGCACACCCCAGAGCAGGAGGAGAAGGGCTACGCCCCAGAAGAAGAAGAAAAAGAAGAGAAGTAATAGTAGGAGAGACATCTTCGCATAATGGCATTCATTCACTCCGAGTCGTGTCCGTCTACCAACAGTGAATTGGATTTGTGGACTATTCCACCCACCCAAACGAGTATAGCCGAAGGACGTTGGGTAGAACATCGACCCCTGGCTAGCCTGACGGGGCAGGGTCCCGTGGAATTTACCATTGAAAACAAAGATACGGCCTACCTGGATTTAGCCCACACCTACTTGTACGTGAAAGCCAAAATAACGAAGATGGACGGGACGGACATACAGGAGGATGCGGTAGTAGCCCCGGTGAATCTTTGGCTGCACTCCTTGTTCCAACAGGTGGATATAGGTCTGAACGATAAACTCATCAGTACGTCCACCAATACGTACCCGTACAGAGCCTACATGGAAACGCTGTTGTCGTACGGTAAAGATGCCAAAAAAACACACTTACAAGCTCAGCTGTACTTCAGGGATCGCAAAAACATGGCAGCCGAAAGCAAGTCCATCGATATGATGGGACGACTGCACGCCGATCTGTTCATGCAAGACCGCTACATGATGAACGGTGTAGCCATCAAGATCAAGTTGATCCGGTCCATACCCGCGTTCGCCTTAATGGGCAGTGGAACCGGGGGTGCCCAATACAAGATCATCATTGAAGATGCAGCCCTGTTTGTGCGTACGGTAGATTTGCAACAGGGCGTATTGCTGAGTCACATGCAAGCCTTAGCGAAAAAACCAGCCCAGTACCCCATCCGACGCGTACAGACCAAGGTGTTCTCTGTGCCAGCAGGTACGATGATGGCCAACAGAGAAAATTTATTTCTAGGGGATCTACCTAAACGTCTTACCCTGGCGTGTGTGAGCAACACCGCATTCAATGGAGTGTTGACTGAGAATCCGTTCTACTTTGAGCATTTCAACATCAACTTTGTGGCACTGCACGTGGCCGGTCATCAAATTCCAGCCCGTCCATTACAACCGGACTTTACTAACGACAACTATATGCGGACCTACCTGAACCTGTTTACAGCCACAGGACAAAACAACCAGGACGAAGGCAATACCATCAGTCGAGAAGACTTTAAGAAAGGGTACACATTGTTCGCCTTCGACCTCACCCCTACCTTGGAACACGATCATCAACTGGCTTTGCTCAAGAAAGGAAACCTACGGTTGGAACTGCGTTTCGCCACCGCTCTAGAGAACACCATTAACGTGATTTGCTACGCCGAGTTTGATAACGTCATCAGCGTGGATCACCAAAGAAACGTGCTGTGTGACTTCGCCACCTAAGATGGATACAGAGCAGCTGATGAGCATACTCCAGCGAGATCCCAAGATCCCCTTTCGAGGTGTGTTTCCACGCAATGTGTTTCCCAACCACTCCACTACCCCAGCAGCCTACATCCTGAATACAGATACGAGGAGTCGACCCGGTGAACATTGGATAGTTGTGTACGTGGACACCCAAGGCCAAGGCGAATACTTTGATTCCTACGGACTTGCACCCCTCCATGCCGATTTGGTGAAATTCATGGACGTCTCTACTACAGAGTGGCGTTGGAATACGCAAAGATTACAAGGACCCTTGAGTAGTGTGTGCGGACAGTACTGTGTGTTTTATCTCACTCACCGGAGTAGAGGACATTCTATGCCCATCACTGTACATATGTTTGATGATTATTGTCAAGCCGAAGACCGTGATGTCCTCGTCTATGACTGGACGGCCTCTCGTTTTAATGTGCATGCGCCATTTCTCTGGTTAACTTAAAAATGTACTGCGCGCGCGCGCAGACCACTATTATTATGACATTATATTGTTATGACGTTGTTGTTCTGACGTTCATTGTTGAATAAATTGATGAAAAAACACAAAAAAATGATTTGACTTTTTTTATTTAAGTCAACAAGAATGAGTTACTATACAAATAGAATACAGGGTACAAATAGTAGGGGTATGTACACATAGAATAGTAATGGTTAAGGTACAAAAAAAGTTCTGTCAGGAGTAGGATTCGAACCTACGACAGCATTCGCCGACCAGCACTTAATACCGGCGCCTTAGACCACTCGGCCATCCTGACTTTTACAGTTTTATAACTCGTGTATCAACAGTTATAGTTCCACATTGTTTTTTACAAGTCCAAGTAAGTGGTGCTGACACCGTCGGCCAATACTTTTCGTTTGGGATAAAAGAAAGTAAAGGCATCTCGTTGCTGGATATAGGTGCGCATCTGGTGGTCGACGACCCGGAATCCTCGGTTAGTGCCACTCGCACTGGCCTGGCTTTGCAATACACCCAGGTAGAGAGCTTTGTCGATGGCAGGGTCACGTCGGTTGACACCTTTACAACTAAACTTATTTTCCTCTCCTCCATCTCCTCCGTAACAGTAGTAGGTCTTGGAGGAGAGCGCAATCATAGCATCCCCACTCCACTCCAGCTTGAACAGGCCGGGTGTCCGCTTGTCGTAGGTGTAGTGATCGCATCGAGGTAGCCACAGGTCGCGGTCCGCTTCATACTGATCC